>JAVKPL010011897.1:0-55243 GCA_032173675.1 Gastrolobium villosum | reverse complement strand
CCAATGTTTACTTCCTTGACTGCTTCTTCAATCACATCAAGTCTGAAACAGTCATTGTGGTTGGATGAGTTCTTCATGGCTTTGAACACGTTGATTGTGACTGTCTCATCATTCATACGTAACTCGAGCTTCCCTTGCTCAACATCAATCATAGCTCTAGCTGTAGCTAAAAATGGTCTTCCAAGTAAAAGAGGAATTTCACTCTCTTCTTCCATATCCAACACAATGAAGTCTGCAGGGAAGATGAACCTGTCAACTTTGACAAGTACATCCTCAATGACTCCGTTAGGTCTTCTCAACGAACGGTCTGCCAGTTGTAAAGAAACCTTTGTTGGCTTTAGTTCAGAAATTCCCAAGGCTTTGCATAATGACAGTGGCATCAAGTTTATGATTGCCCCAAGATCACATAATGCTCGACCAACATCAACGTTGCCTATAGCAATTGGAATGTTAAAGCTTCCTGGATCTTGAAGCTTTGGTGGAAAATTCTTTGTTATGAACGCACTGCACTCTTCAGTAAGTGCTACTGTCTCACATTCCTGCAACTTATGTTTTCTAGACAATAAATCTTTCATAAATTTAGCGTAATTTGGCATGTTAGGAAGAGCTTCAGCAAATGGAATATTAATATGCAGTTTTTTAAAAATATCTAAAGACCTGGCATAATGTTGTTTCTGCATTTGCTGCTTAAGCTTCATGGGGTAAGGCACTTCCTCAAAGCGAGAAAAATCATTTGGTGGTTTTGGAGTCTCAACAGCTTCCTCCTTTTCCTTCTTCTTGTCTTGCTTTGCAGGTTCCTCCTGCACTTTGACAGATGGTTCTGCTTCTTTTTCTACCTCCTTCAATGGTTCATCAACCTTTTTTGGCTGAACCATTTTAGGCTTTTCTTGAGCAGTGATCACAATTCCACTCCTAGTCACAATGGATTTACAATCCTCCTTGGGATTTGCAATTGTATCTCCAGGAAACTGCCCCGGAGTTCTTTCAGCTAACTGCCTGGACAGCTGTCCTATTTGAGTCTCCAGATTCCGAATGGAGGCATCTTGATTCTTGTGATAGGCCCTGGTTTCCTTCATAAAAGCACTTGTACTTTCCATGTGATCATTTGTAGTCTTAGAAAGCTGCAGCATAGCTTTCTCTAGATCATATGGCTCTTTTGTGGGAGAGGAGGAGGTTGTAGGAAGTTATTGGATTTATAATCCAAACCTCCCCCTTGATTTCTTCTTTGGAAATTGTTTCCTTGACCACTATTCTGATTCCTTTGATAACCCTGAGTGTTTTGTGGTGGCCTTGGATCATATCACACTCCATTAACTTGGAATGCGTCAGCTCCCATAAGTGTGGGACACTCATTGGATTCATGGTCCTCTGTACAATATTCATAGTTAATTCAATTAACATGAGTTGTGGATAATCGCATCTTGTCCAACTTAGCATTCATATTTGCTAATTGTTGCGAAATCACCTTCTGTTCAGCTAAAGTAGCATCTTGATTTCCAAGTTGTAGAATTCCCTTTTTTACTTGAGCTGATTGAGTGAACTGGACTTCTGTTGAGGCATTTTCATTTCGTGCCATGTGGTCAATCAACTATAGAGTTTCTGCTGCAGTCTTTCTTCCTATGGTTCCACCAGCTACACCATTGACAATCATTCTTGTGTCTGGTGTCATCCCATTGTAAAAGACTCTGACCTTCTTCTCATCCGGAAAGTCATATAGGGGGCACTTCCTAATCAATTCTAGGAATCTTGTCCAAGCTGCACAAAGGGTCTCTCCCGGTTGTTGGATAAAATTGGTGATTTCATTCACCAACTTATTGTATTTCTCCCGAGAGAAATGTTCAGCAAAGAACTTGGCTCCTAACTCATCCCATGTTCTGATGCTATTAGGGGGTTGTCGGTCCAACCACCTAAGAGTTTTCCCTATTAATGCAAACGGAAACAATCGGAGTCGAATTGCATCATCAGACACCCCATTATGTTTAGTGGTGTCACAGATTCTTAGAAATCTATCCATGAAGTCATGAGGATCTTCATAATCTTCACCACCAAAAGGAGTCTTCTCCACCAGGTTGATAAGAGAAGGGTTGATATCAAAATTGTTGGCTTGAATCTGGGGCCGGACAACACTAGAATTCGGCCTTGTAAACATGGGAGCCAAAATCGACTCCATCAACTCTGGTGCAGGAGGCTGATTGTTGGGACCTCCTCCATCATTATTATGGTTTGCCATATTTTTTGTGGATTGCTCAGATTCACTAACTGGGTCTTCCCAAATTATCTGCTTGGCAACTTTTCTTAGTTTCCTTTCGGCTCTTGTGATTTCAGGATCAAACACAAGATCTTCAGGAGCAAGTCTACCTCGCATAAACTTAAAGAAGATGATCAGTAATACCTGCAAAAATGCAGGTTAAGATAGAACAAACCCTAAAATGACAATTAAATAAAAACAATATTCAAGCTCAAAGATCAACGGTTATTTATAATATTGGAATATACAATCCCCGGCAACGGCGCCAAAAACTTGTTGCGAACTCGGCAAGTATACCGATCGTTCCAAGTAATAAAAGTGATAAGTAGAGTATCGTCTCCACAGGGATTGTAGACCAAGTACTACAATAACCAGTCCCCTTAAGTTGAACGGATCAAAAGAGGTAGAAATTGTTGTTGGTTTAAAAACAAAAAGTAAATTAAAAAGTAAATTGCGTATTTTTAGGGTTTTCTTAAAACAGATGAACAAATCGTATAAAGTTAGGGTTTTGAAAATAATTGTGAAAAGATTGCAGTAAGAGTACGAACACCTGTCTGATCCCCACCTTGTAATCTGAATGTAAATTTACATATGAATTACCCTTTGATCAAACGATTCACCATCTTTTATTTAATTGGTTAAACCCTAATTCTTTAGGGATCTTAACCTTATTAACCTTATTAGAACCCTAATTCCTTAGAGATTCCTTTTCAGGTTAATCATGTCATTCGGTGAATCTTTCACGTTTGCAGTTCATGTAGCCTATCCCTAGTCCTTACATGAACAACTATTTTCCCCCTGTTCGGGAATTAGGATCCCAATATTCCTATTGTGAATCCTAACCCTAGTGATCTGTTAGAATGATCAGATCTAAAACAACAATGAGATGAAGAGTGAAGGAAAATAGATGCAGAAAGATAAACATATATAAATAAGATCCAAACTACAAGGGGTTCACATTCAGGGTTGTGACCCTTACCACAATACTTAGATCTAGCCAACCATATTCATGGCTGATCTCAAATACAATCCAACAAGAAAATAAATTACAGACTGATTGAAGAACGAACGAAGAACAACTTCCTCTTCACAATGACGGCTTCTTCTAGGTCAGGAACCAGTATCCTTTAGAAATGCACTCTTCCTATTTATAATACAATTCTTTTCCTCTTTTTCCAATTTTTCCCCTTGACAGTATGGTTGTGGCTTCCACAACTGACGCTATAAGCGTCAGTTCCACGCTTCAAGCGTGAATGCCTCTGACTTTCCACGCTCTCAGCGTCAATCTCACGCTGTGAGCATGGATGCTTCTGATCCTTCACGCCATGAGCGTTATTCCCACGCTGTGAGCGTGGGTCTTACTGTATTCCCACGCTCTCAGCGTCATTTCCACGCTGTGAGCGTGGGTCTTCACTTTGGCCAATCCTCATTTTCCTTCCAGATTTGTTTGTTTTTCCTGCAAAATGAGCATATAATCAGTTAAACACTCTTGAATTTGAAATTTATGGATTACAATAAGAATTGTTGCATTTTTAATGAGGAAAAGTTCATTATTTTTCTCTTTTTGGCTTGAATTTACTTATGTGCTGACGGCACATCAAAATGCCATTACTATAAAAAATAAATTTCTTATTCCCACTGTGGATGAATTGATTGATGAATTGCATGGCGCTACAATTTTTTCTAAACTTGATTTGCGGTCCGGTTATCATCAAATACGTATGCACTCTGAAGACATTTATAAAACAGCCTTCCGCACCCACCATGGTCATTTTGAATTCACGGTTATGCCTTTTGCTCTCTCTAATGCACCCTCAACATTTCAAACAACTATGAATGAGGTCTTTTCTGCATTTCTACGTAAATTTGTAGTTATATTTTTTTATGATATTTTGGTCTATAGTTGTTCCCTTGCAGAGCATCTTTCGCACCTTTAACAGGTGTTGAATATGTTACAGACTCACTGCTTATTGGCCAAATTGTCTAAATGCTCCTTTGCCCAATCCTCAATTCAATTTCTAGGCCATGTGATCTCTGGGTTGGGCCTAGCACCGGATCCTGACAAGCTATCATCTATCCACTCTTGGCCCTCACCTACTACTGCAACTCAAGTCCGTGCCTTTCTTGGATTGTCCGGATACTACAGAAAGTTCATTAGGCACTATGCTACAATTTCTTCCCCATTGACCGACTTGCTCACTAAGTCTGGCTTTCTCTGGTCTCCTACTGCTGAAGCTGCTTTCCAGCACCTTAAAACAACACTTACTCATGCTCATAGCCTCGCTTTACCAGACTTCTCCAAACCATTTACTGTGGAGACAGATGCGTCTGGGGTAGGTATTGGGGCTGTGTTACTACAAACTGAAAGGCCCCTGGCTTTTTATAGCCACAAACTTTCTCCTACAATGCAAGCTAAATCCACTTATATTCGGGAGATGTACGCCATTACCTCGGCGGTAAGTAAATAGAGGCAATATTTGTTGGGTTCCTCCTTTGTGATTCGCACTGATCACAAAAGCCTCCATCATTTGACGAATCAGGTGATACAAACACCTGAGCAACGTGAGTTTTTGTCCAAGTTATTGGGTTTTAATTACACGATTGTATACAAGACTGGCAAATCCAACGTGGAGGCCGACAGCCTTTCGCGTATATCAACGGCAGCAAGGCCACATACCTCGCCGCAACTTTTGGCCATTACTGGGCCGGTTCTCAATTACACTTCCACTTTACAATCAGAATTACAGTCTGATCCCTACACTAAGATGATTATTACAGACATATTACATAACACAAATGGGGATAAATGGAAAGATTGGAGCTTTCATAATGGTCTTCTCTTCCATTGTTCTCGCATTTTCATCCCTGCCCACTCTACCTTGTTGGAACCCATTTTACATGATATGCATTCGTCTCCACAGGGGGTCATTCGGGTGTCAAGGGGACCATACAACACATTAGCCGTAATTTCACTTGGCAAGGAATGTGCAAAGCGGTTAGCACTTATGTAAAATGTTGTGAGATTTGTCAGAAGATTAAACCTCCAAATCATCCCCCCTTGGTCTACTGCAACCATTACAAACCCCTAGTTCCTTGTGGGCAGAGTTATCTATGGATTTTGTCACGCACTTACCGTCATCCTCAGGACACACAGCAGTACTCGTTGTGGTGGATCGCTTCTCTAAGGCGGCTCACTTTATTCCACTGCCGCCCCATTATTCGGCTCCCAAAATTGCTGAATTATTTTGGAATCACATGGGTAAACTACATGGTATGCCACTTTCCATTGTGTCCGATCGTGATCCAATTTTTTTAAGTGACTTCTGGAGATCCCTGTTCAAGATGCAAGGCACACAGTTAAAATTCAGTTCTTCTTATCATCCGCAAACTGACGGGAAAACGGAACGGGTGAGTCGCTGTTTGGAAACTTATCTCAGAGCCTTTGTCCACTCTCATCCGGCTTCGTGGTCCAAATTCCTTGGATTGGCTGAATACCACTACAACACATCCTTCCACCAATCTACTGGCACCACCCCCTATGAGATTATGTTTGGTTGTCGTCCTCCTAATCTCTTGGCTTACTGCCTTGGCGGATCGAACAATGAGGCTGTAGACATAACATTGGGCCAGAGAGTACATATACTTGCCAGCTTAAAAGACAACCTATATAGGGCTCAACAAATAATGAAAGCACAAGCTGATAAAAAGAGAAAAGACTGGCACTTTACCGTGGGTGAGTTGGTTTTGTTGCGCCTTCAACTATACCGTCAACTTTCAGTGCACCGTCGTTCATCACAAAAGCTTTCTCTTCGCTACTATGGTCCCTACGAAGTGTTGGAAAAGATTGGATCTGTGGCTTATAGACTACAAAAACCACAGGGTTCAAAGATCCACCCTGTCTTCCAAATTTCCCTACTGAGACCCTTCCGTCCAGGGAAAAAGTACGATGTTCACCCCTTACCAGTGGATTCACCGTCGTCCACCTTAGCTCATAGACCTGCTGCGGTGATTGCATCTCGCAATATCTGGCGCACCGGCCAGCTGATTCCTCAGGTGCTGGTCCAATGGACAGGTCTGGGACCTGAAGACTCCACATGGGAGGACAAATCGTCTCTGTTTGATATTAGGGATTTCCGCGAAGGTGAGCCGGTTCAGGAGCCCAAGTTTCCTCCTTGCACAAAGAGACGAGCCACAAAGGGCAGAACAGATGAAGGGAAACATATAGTTTCTGGGGAGAGCGAGGAAACAAGCATGCAAGAGGAACTACTGCAGCACAGACCAGTTCCACTGCCCCATATCATTACTTCACTGCCACCACACAACTACCTATCGTTTCCCAAGGCAATCCTACGGATCCAATTACTATTCAAGTGTCGGCAACATCACAGTCGTCCATCTCAAGCCAGCTGGAAAGTGTCGTTTCAAGATCTGAAGTGACCATTCATCCGTTGATTCCATCTCCACCCTACGATGCATCTGGGCCATCCACCATCATGGACGATGGTCCTTTTGAAGCAGTGGGTAATGAAACGCAACCCTTAGCCATAGGCCCAAGCAGGAAGAGCACTCCAGCTTATTTGCGAGACTACTTACTACACTAGTCCAATATTAGGCCCAATTATGATTGTTAGTTAATAGTGGGCTCAGATAAATAGTTTGTTACAGATTAGTTGTAATGAAGTGTGTGAGGTAAACGTGAAAGCATGAGTCACGTCAAACACTAGTGATGAATGAGAAAAGGGTAACAAGAAAATTCCAAAACTTCTCTCTCTCTTCCTTTCTCAAATCTTCTTCTCTAACAACTTCCTCCACTCACTTCATCTGATACAATACTCATCAACTTTACAATAATAATAACCAATAAAATCACTTAGGCCTATGGCTGTTTTTACATTTATCTCAACAATCTCAATCACTTTAATCCTTGAACTAACTCATCATCATAACCATTTATGTACTAAGACACCAGCCATTGATTTTACAATACTTTTCACACCATTTCCATCCAATTTCCCTTATATGTCGAATTACCACATAAACCATACATCCCACATTCTTCCTTCCTATTTCACTACATCACAAGATTCTATCATCTATTTAAACACCATTTACCACCATACAACATCAATTATACTACTTTTACATTATCAAATCATCCATGACCGCAATAGGTCGAATTGTTCATGCTAGGGTCCCAACGGATTTTCAATTCATTCCCACACTTCTACACATCATACAATCTTACAATTCACTCGTACAATTACTCCACAACTCAATTATACAATCCTATCATCATGCCATTTCACAAAGTATTGGAATTCAACTCCAAAATTCCTAAGTTAAAAATTCCCAAATCACAATAATTTTTATTGCATCAATCATCATCATTTATCATTCTAAGCATTTAATTCCAAAGGAGACATACCATTTAATGCTCCTAACTACCATAACTCAACTTACAACTTCAAAACCCTCACCCAATTTATGATCTCCATGAAAACTCAAAGAGAGTGAGAAATCTTACCACCAACAGCTTCCCAAGATCCAAGGGGATGATCTCCAATCAATGGATCAACATGAAATGTCCCAAAATTTCTCCAAAATGTCACAATTTTTGTGGCTATTTTAGCGCTATAACTCCTCACACAATGATCCCCACAAGGTACACTCTACATGGAAGTCACTCACAAGAGTGTGGGGAACAACTTTGTAGTTGGAAGTTTTTGCTAAAAGTGGCTAGAAAATGGAGTTAAAATCACAAAGCTTCAACCCTCACAAATGGTGAAGTGCTCGATGAAGAAGAAGAAAATGGAGGAGAGAGAAGGTTAAGAAAATTGTCAACTTTTGGCCTTTTAATCACTTAAGTCACTTAAGTGAGTCCTACACGTCAATTAACTTTCTTAAATCATTAATTTTAACCCACAAATTCATAACCTACTTATTTTTCTCGTTCACATCATATTTTCGCACTTATCGGTACAATTATACCACAGTATTTTATACCAGAAAAATCACTATTCATCAATTTTTTCGAAACTTGCCTATCCACTCAACTTTTCATTTTGAATCCGCTTTCGGCATTACTTTTACCATTTGAGACCTCCTACTCAATTTTTCTTGTCTCGGGTTACGTGTTTGGTAAATTACAATTTTACCCTTCTTATGCATCTGGACCCCTAATTCAGGATTTTCACTAATCCTTCCCCTTAATCTACATTTTCATACATAATTATGCATTTAAGAAATCCGAGGTGTTATAGACAACGAACTAGCTGCTGACAGTTACAATTCGCTATATATAATAGCAAACTCAGTGTTATTTATACCCACCACCACTCTACAAACACAATTGTAAATCTTGATCATTTTTAAAGAACCACCAGTATCTTCTTCTTCTTTCTTCTATTTTCTATTTGATATTTAACATACTGAGTGAGAGTAGCAATGATTTAATCACCATTTTATATTATAATGGGAGGAGATGTTTTGGACTGAACAGTCAAGTGTTTGAAGGAGATACAAAAATGTTCCGCATGAGCCCCTAATGCAATTACAATGAACTGAAGAAAATAATATACAAGAAATTGAGATTATAACGGGGTCAATCTCTCTCTCGATTGATGGTAGATGCGCCTCGGGTAACTCGGTGCAGTCGGTTGCTGTGGAGGTTGTCGAGGATGAAGATATAGTGTTAGTAGTAGACGCATTTCGACATCATGGAGAGTCCACATTCATTGAATTGTATGCGGAACTAAATACTGGTGGAGAGTCAAGCACTCAACATTCCCTCTCTTGCAACTTGACCGACATTAATAAGGAGTCATTATTCAATCCGAAAGATAGGTCTGTGTTCTAACCTAAGATTTCTACCCTATAAATAAATAATATCAAATAACTAATATTAAAAAAGCATAAATCTTGAAAATATAATACTAACCTTTATGGGTTTGCCAAAAGTGTATTGAGAGAAAGTGTATTGAAAGATGGTGTGTATTGAGAGGAGGGGGTTTTATATAGGTACGGGTGGGGTGGGTAACCGTTGGGCCAAGTTCGTTATCCCCTCCAGCAAACTTGTCCACATCATGACACGTGGTCCAATGACTATTTTCTTATTATCGTTGCACCTAGTTCGCTGGAAGGTCCAGCGAACTTCTTTGCGATTGACACGTGTCTTTGTAGATGGGCACAGCAGGTGGCAATTAATGCCACCTAGTTCACTGCCTGCTGTAGTGGCCACGACAAATACATAACATTAACAAGCCAAGTTTGTTGTCTGCTATAACGAACTTGGACGCGTGGCATATTGACGAATAATATTATTCGCGTGGCATGCTGATAAAAAAGTGACCAATGATCCTATTATTGTATATGACATGTAGTACGACTTATTGCGGTCCACGCCTCTTTGACATAAAGGCATGCACGATATTTAAATTTATTGCGGTCCAAGTTCTTTTGGTATGATTTAATTTTTAAACTAGTTTATAAAATTAATCTGGTTATTAAAATTGGCTAAAAAGTTGCAATTTTGTTAGATTCAATTATTTTGTTTTTTTCTTTTTATTTTTTGGAAACCGGAGCATATTAGTTAGTTCAAGGAACAGTGACCATTTTGCCACTGTTCCCAGTCTTTATTACCTAATTGCCACACCAACAATCTTATTTTCCAAAATGCCACGCAGGCAAGTTCGCCCAGAGCAGTAGCGAACTGTGCATGCTGATGTGTCAGCTTCTTGGTGGTGCACAAGTTCGCTACTGACACAGGCGAACTTGGGTACAATAAATGCTGACATGTCTGACAAGTTCGCTGGCACACACAGCGAACTAGGTGTGCCACGTGTCTTACATGCACCTAGTTCGTTGGGGGACCAGGCGAACTACTTGCCATGTGTCAATTGGCACACAAATCGCTGACTGGGATAGCGAACTCTGTGCCACGTGGCAGGCTCAGACACAGTTCGTTGGATCCTGTAGCGAACTCTGTACCATGTGGTAGCTCCCCTGAAGTTTGTTGCATGGGAAAGCGAACTACCTGCCGACAATTACAGTTCGCTACCTAGGCCAGCGAACTCACTGCTATTTAAACCCACATCTTCCCTTCTCAGACCCACTTTGTCATTCTCGTCCATTTTCCTTTAAAAGTTCCATTGTTGTTTGTTATTTTTTGCTATTTCAGTACATAATGAGTGAGACTAACAATGATGTAATATGCATTCTATATTACAATGGGAGAAGATATTTTGGACTGAACGGTCAAGTGTTTGAAGGAGATATGAGATGTCCTGCATGAGTCCGCGTTGCAAATATATTGAGCTGAAGAAAATAATATACAAGAAGTTGAGATTTCAACGAGGTCAATCCCTGTCTCGACTGACTGCTAGATGCGCTTCTGGTAACCCGGTGCAATGGGTTATTGTGGAGGTGATGGAGGATGAAGATGTATCCTTAGTAGTTGAGGCATTTCAATAGCATGGAGAGTCCTCATACATCGAGTTGTATGCAGAACTAAACACCGGTGGAGAGGCAAGCACTCAAAGTTCCGTCCCTACCAGTTACTCCATAGACATTAACAAGGAGCCGTAAGTAAATTCGGATGATATGCATGTATCACCCCCACCACCATCACCCCCACTAACATAACCTTTACATGTGATTCCTGCCAATGACATGTATGATCCATCTTGGCGTTCTGATAGTTCTGAGGAAGAGGTTGATGAAGGTCTTGTCCCTAACAGTGACTCATCGGATACCGACGTTGATGGTGATTTCGAAATGGAGTCGTCTACTGCATTGTTTGAACCGATTCCATCACTGGGAATTGTTGGTATGCATGACCCACCACCTGCTGCAGGTTAGGTTATTCACCGTTATCTTTATTTTATTTTAGATGGTATTAGTAATAACATGCAAACTTATGTCAAACAGGGGAGGATAGTGTACCATTTTGGTCTCAAATACCACTTTACACGAACATTAACTGGGCACACCCCGATCAAGAGTGTGATGACATGCAACGGGAATAAGTACCAAATTGGCAAATGGGTCAAGAGCTCTATAAGGACCAGTAGTTTGAAAGCAAGCAGGATGTACAAATGGCCATGAAACAATATTGTATGGCAAATAATCGCACAACTGTCGTGCTAAAAAGTGATACGAAAAGGCTGATAATGACTTGTCAGAATCACAATGACGGTTGTCCATGGAGGATGCGGGCATATCTTAAAAAAGGCGGTCATGAATGGATAATAGGCATATGGAACAACATCCATACATGTGTTAGTCAAACACTTTCACAGGATCACAAATAACTTAACTCTAATTTCATTTGTTCATTGATCATCGGTAAGTCAACCTGCCTCTTTTGTTTCAATAAATACCATCTTCGTAACACTAATATGTTATTGTTTGTCAAACCGCAGAAATGATAAGTGAAGAGCCTAGCGAAAAAGTTGGCTTAATCTAGGAGATGATTGCATCAAATCTAGGATTTCATATATCATACAGAAAGGCCTAGAAAGCAAAGCAAAAGGCAATTATGAGGCTTTTTGGGGATTGGCATGAGTCGTACGCATTTCTGCCGAGATGGTTGGATTATATGTTATTATTTTCTCCAGGATCTACTTATAAACTGGATGTGAATGAACATAGGATTGATGGTCGCCTCGATGGATCACACAAGGTGTTCAAAAGGGTTTTTTGGATATTCAAACAGTGTTGTGATGCATTTAATTATTGTAAGCCTATGCTCCAGATCGACGGTACACATTTGTATGGAAAATACCATGAAACGCTATTGATTGCTACAGCCGTTGACGATAATAATTATGTCCTGCCTGTTGCTTTTGCTGTTGTTAATTGTGAGAATATTGAAAACTGGTACTGGTAAAAATTTTGACCAGGACCGCCTGGGGCAGGGACATACTGCAGAGGCCACCAGTATGGCTGCGACGGACCTCCTGAAGGGTAAGCGGGTGCGTAAAACTGCCCGGCATGACGCAGTGGAAGAGATTACACAGGAACAGGCCGATTAGCATCTGGGGGAGTCTGATGATGTAAAGGCAAACCCTCGTGGCGTGCATGCTGGCTACGACGCTCAGGACGAGGCAAATCAATTGTCTACACAAATGCCGACGGAGGTACAGGCTCTCCAGGGTTTGTCAGTGTACCAAACTCAGCGAATGTAGACATTGCCTGAAGGGCCTCATCGTATATCTGGCAATAAGTGAATGCTCCTTGGGCCTCGTCCGATGCCATATGAATAACAGTCTCCATGCGATCACTCTGTGTTGCAAAAAAATGTAAAAATTTTGATTTCATTATGTCAAAAAATTACACTTCAAAACTATAATGATATGCTACCCAGATACATACCACATCGGAATGAATGGTCGATCTCTGCATCATCCATCCGCGCGTTTGCTGAAAATACCACTGGATGTACGTGCTGCTGACAAACAGATTCCATCTGTATCGTTCAGTTGTACACCCTGAACAACGAGGGCGTCCCTCGAATGCCACTGCACTATATACAGTCCGTGTCGGTCCCTCCAGTCTATGTCACCCTTACTGGTGAAGGTGATAGTAAGCAGCTCCGAACATGGTAATGGATCACTCGGGATCGGCCGCCTAAATTGAAATTGCCTCAGAACTCTATCGGGCTGCTGATACACAACGATCTGGTAATGTATGAGTGGACATACAGCTAACCATCTGCGCGATTCCTCTGACGACGGAGGATGTGCAGCGAATCCATCGTACGGCCTCCATTGTATCCTGCGCATGGGCATAACGTAAATGTGATGATGGTAGGGTTTGATGTGGGAGAACCGAAACCGTCTCGACGTATAGATATTAAATATGCAAAACGGTTAGACAAAGAATATTACTGATTAACGTAACAGTTAGACAAGTGTGAATATTGATTGCAAGAAAAATCATAAGTTCAAAAGGTAGAGACCTGGCTCCGAAAATAGCCTAGACGTCAGTGATCTCAGGGAGCCCTGGTGAGATAGTAGGGAAACGCGTCCAAGCCCACAACTGTAGTAACAGCGCACATCCCCCCATGTCTGATCACCATGGCTCTATGACCTTGCACAACTCCCTGTACAAGGTAGCCAGTACGGCGGAACCCTAAGAATACGTCCCAATCCGCTGGAAATCATCCAGAAATAATAGATACCGCGCATGCACGAAGCTCGATGCAGTCTCAACGAACAACATACCACCTAATATGCGCATGATCAAAGCACGTGTCTATCTCATACGGCCAGCTTCAGTGCTAGCATGGGTATGGTAATGCAAAAACTGTTCCCGAAGAAATGTCAACCAAATTTGGTTCTTATGAAAGTCGCGATGCCGGGAGGGCTCTACTCCTAACAAATATGTAATAAGATCCGAGAAGGGATGGCCTCCAACACGGCCACATACAACCTCTCCATCTGTGGGCAACCCCAGCAGATGGTGTACATCCTCCAAGGTGATCGTAACCTCACCCATCGGCATATGGAATGTACGTGTCTCAGGCCGCCATCTCTCAACAAGGGCCGAGATGAGTGAGTGATCAATTTGTTTAAAAAAAATTACATTTTATCAGAATTTATGAAACGTGCAACATGTAATGTGGATGTTATAAAGTCTACGTCTCACTAACCTCGTGGTTGTGCAGACGCGCAACGTGATAAAACCCCGCCTGCCTATGGTAAGGATGGATATCCTCGGGTATATCCAAGTGATTGTGCGTCGCAGCGTGTCTGACATTGAGGACACGATCACGTACCTGTGCGTCATCTGCACTGTTCCACACATGCGTGGAGATGTGTTTCTCCTTCAACGTCAGGAGAGAACGCACCGATGGACCAGGGTCAATGAAAGTCTGATGCGGGTCCTGCTCTCCATGTATCTATTTACAAAAAAAGTCAAATATTACAATTACAACATTGTATAATATATAAAAAATAAATACTAATTAATTACTGAAAATGAATAAATATTCAACATTATTTAATTATTCTATAATCCATAAATAATTAAATATTACTTAATAAATAATAAACATTAACAACATTAATATACTTAGCACAATTAATAACACTAATAATGACATAATTAATGTTGGATAATAATGCATAATCAATAAATAATATAACACAATTAATATTCTACAATGATATTTTCAACCCTATAATAAAATAAGGGAAAACTTCATTTTCACCAATTGTGGTTTGTGATTTATCATTTGACCCCATGTGATTTTAAACTTATAACTTAGACCCATTGTGCTTAAATAATTTATCATTTAACCCCTCGTGGTTTCAAACTTTTACTTAGACACCTTGTGGTTAGAAAAAATTTCACTTAGACCATTTGTGGTTACAAAAATAATAATTTTTTAAAAAAATATATAAAATAAATGTTCTCTCTTATTTATTTTATATCCTCATCTAATGCATTTAGGGTTTAAAAAATCAAAATGAAATTTTAAGAAATTCACTTATTTTTATCATAGAAAATAAATTCAATTCAAATCAAATATTATTTTATTTTATCTATTTTTTATCCTATATCCTTATAAAATTATTAAAAGAAAGTAAATATCTTATTTTGGTAATAAATATTTAATTTATGTTAAATAATATTGTTTTAATTTCACATATATTTAAAAAAAAATAAGATAATTTATAAATTAATTTTAGAATAAATAAATTGAAATATTTTTTAAACAATAAATACATTACATGAGGATATATAATAAAATAAAGAGAAAATTTGTTTTTAAGATTTATATTTAAAAAAAAAATTATTTTTTAAATCAAAAGGTGTCTAAGTGATATTTTTGTAACCACAAGGGTCTAAGTGAAGATTTGAAACCATAGGCGGTTAAATGACAAAATATCCAACAGAGTGGGTCTAACCGATAAGTTTAAAATCACATGTGATCAAATGATAAATCACAAAACCACAATGGGTGAAAATGAAATTTTTCCATAAAATAATGTTATTTCATTATTTGTAACAACAATTGCATAAAAAAAACTATAATACAATAATTTAACAAGATTAATTGTGTAATACGAAAATTTTATAATATATTAAATTATACAATACAATAATATATTATATTATACAAAAATTATATAATATGTACAAAATAAATACTAATTACTAAGAAATAAATAAATCAATATTGTTATTTAACATAACATATTATATTTAAATTATATTATATTTAAAATATAAATACTAATTAATACGAAATATATTATATTATACAAAAATTATATAATATATTAAAATAAATACTAATTTTATTTTTTGGTAAGGAAAATAAATACTAATTACTAGTAAATAAATATTTAAACACAAAGATTATTGTCATAAATTTTCTAACCTAATTTTCAATCCTATAACTAAATAGTGTTATTTAATTCAAATATAATAATAATAATTATTGCATAATCAAGAACTTATTAAATATAAAATTTAACAACATTAAAATAAATATTTTCTAACCTAGATTTCAACCCTATAAATAATATCAAACAATTAATATTAATAAATAATACATTAATATAAATTACTACACCTAATAAGATTCTAAGCCAATGTCAAAATTTTCTAACCTATTTTTCAATCCTAGAACTAAATAATTTTTCTTAATTCAATATTATTATTTGGCTGCATAATTAACAAATTATTAAATACAAAATTTAACAATGTTAATATAAAAATTATCTAACCTACATTTTAACCCTTTAAATAAATGATGCATATAAAATAATTTATTAAATAGATTAATTAAATAATATGGTTCAATTAAAATTCAATTAATATTACTAATAATTGCATAATTAAAAACAAATTTATTGATAAATTTAACAAAAATAATATAAAAAAAATTATAACCTAAATTTAAACCCTATAAATAATAGCAAAGAATTCATATTATTAAATAAAGCATTACTATAAAATATTAAACTACTAACATTAACATGAAATTACTAAACTACTAATATTAAACTAACTAAAATAATAAAGCAAATAATATGTCTTCTAACCTCATGTTTCATCCTATATATAATAAGTAACAACAATTAAATAACAATAAAAAAAGTTAAATTATAAATTACTAACCTCAAATGAAGGCAAAGAAATGAAATGAGATGAGAGAGAAATAAAAATTAGAAAGGAGAAGAGTGAGAGAAGAAAAAATGAGAGAGAAAAGAAAAATGAGGGGGGGGGGGGGGGGGGATTCGAGTGGTGGGGTGGGGTGGGGGTGAGTGTGTATCATTTTAAAATATGTAAATTTGTGTCATTTTAAAAGAGAGAAAGAGATAGATGAAGGAGGACATAGAGTTGACAAAAAAATAAAGGTGTGGGTCCTACCTCTTTGTGAGAGTAAAAGGATATAAGTTGTGTCATTTAAAAGGATAAGCACTTTTCCCTATATAGGCTATGAAAAAATAGCCGTTACACCAAGTTCGCTGCCCCCAGCGAACTTGGTGCATGTCAGCCACGTGGCATGCTAGCCGTTACTTAGAGTTTGCTGATGTGGCCAGCGACCTTCATTGCATGAAAGCCACGTGGCCTGACAGGTGAGAAAGTACAGGGCATTAATTGCTACGGAGTTCTCTGATGACAGTAGCGAACTATGTATCCACCATAAACGTGACACCTCATCACACAGAGTTCGCTATTGCTCTGGGCGAACTTGCCTGTGTGACCGTTTGAAAAATAAGATTGTTGGCATGACATTTAGGTAATAAAGACTGGGAATAGTGACACTTTGGTCACTGTTCCGTTAGTTCAGTGAGTAGCTACCTCCATTAGTACTACATTGAACTTAGGATGCCAATTTTGTATCTGATGGAGCACTTTGATGAAAAATTGAACCTCAAACATTAATAACTAAGTGAAAAAATATTTACAGCCTCAAAAGGAAAATCTTTCACCTTTCTCCCTTCTTATATTTTTATTTTTAATCAACCATTATATTATACTGTATTTGTAACAAAAAATAGTATAATTTCAGGATAAAGGATCCACTTACCACCAAAAAAATTTATCACTCTTACAACCAATTTAATCACCGTTGATTTTCTTCAATCTAACGGTTATAATTTATTGGAAATTAATATTAATTAATAAGTGTGACAGAATAAATGTTATTAATTTTCAATATATTATAACCGTTTGATTGATGGAAATTAACGGTAATTAAGTTGGTCGTAAGAGTGGTAAATTTTTTTGGTGGTAAATATATCTTGCCCATAATTTCAGAAACCAAATAAATAAAAAGTATCAATTCACTTTATGTTTTATTCCACCAAATTTATTGTATGTACGCGTTTTTGTTTAGTTTTTATAAAATCAACAAATCAAAATCAATAAAATAATGACTAAATTAATAAAGAAGCAAATTAATCTACTCTGAAAATAAGGTAAAAAAAATATAAGTTTTTTAAAAAATCTAAAATAAATGGGAGAGGTTATACTTATTACTGGAAACTTTGACAACTCTTATTACTAAATTAGTCACCGTTGATTTCCACCGATCTAACGGTTGTAATTTATTGAGAATTAATAATTAATTAATAAGTGTACCCAATAAATTACAATCGTTAGATTGTCGAAAATCAACGGTGATTAGTTTGTCCTAAGTAGATAGTGAGTATAACCGTAAATGTATGCGCTCAGAAATATTTACGAGAGAGATATCTGATTGACTCAAGGTTAATATACCAATCACTAATCAACATGTGTATAGCCAAGTTGGGGGGGGGGGGGGGGAGGTGCTAATAAGAGTAATTAGATTCAAAGTGTGTGGCTGATATGTTTTAATCCTTTATTTATAGAAAGGATTATCTTTAGGTTTAGAATCCTAATAGAAATGTACTTCTTTGATTATCTATTATCTAGGATATTATTGACATATGAATCAGCCCATGACAGATATTGATGTAGCTTATGTTTGGCACTATATGTGCACATTTTGAAGTAGCAAAAAAATAAAAGGCTTTGGATGTCCTATTAGATAGGAATTTTCTGAACATGTATAGTGTTAGCTGGCAGCTATCTCTTTCAACTTTGATGGACATGCCCCACATTTAATTTAGGTTATTCCTTTTAAAATAAGAAAGGGGTTAATGTAGTACATACGCAAATTCAGCTACATAGTGAAACTCATCTACTAATGGATATTCGATCTTAACAGAGTGTGTAGTTAAGCCACCTATCTTTTTATATTTAAGAGGGATAAATTATCAACAATGTATATGCCTCAACCTCAAGTAAATGGAAACCAGACCATAGAGTCATAGACAATTCATTTTCCATAAGGTTCATTTAATTTATATAATTATATGAAAGGGACATATTAATGCTCTGACTACCCAGTACAGCTTCTAGCAAGCTATTATTTGATGCTGATTTGTAATTTATCTTCATAATAATGTATGTAGTAGAAAAGCAAAAACAAATAAAAAGACTATATAGAAATTGATATAAAATGAACAGAATATAACCCCATATAATTATTAATGGGTTTGTTTTTCTAATGTTACTTTAGATAACTTTATCTAATGTTCATCAAAACGACGTCGTTTAGGGACGGAAATCATGGTATTTTTGTAATTTTAATTTATTTCAGGGTTATAATAATCTTTATCATTTTAATTTTTTAATTTTTTAACCCCGAAATGACGTCGTTTCGATGAACATTAGATAAATTTATTAAAAGTAACATCGGAGACTTTTTTCCCAATTATTAAATGGAGAAACAAATTGGAGCTTAGGCTTCAAGAAAAGAATCTGATCCAAAAATATTCAGATAGAAACATTTTTGTTTTGCCTGACTACGAAAAATCTTCAATCAGATTATTAAACTATTGCACGTGTACTGTGTTGCTCTTCACCATGGTATGGAATTGATAAACCGGGTTCTTTTTATCTATACCTCTTTCTCAAAAGCTATGAACCAATTGCACTCATGGATGGGCAATGTGATTTTCTATGTGAATTCCACAGTACACTTGTACTTTTAAAAAAAAATGAAAAATTAGTATAAAAATTACGAGAAAAGATATTCTTAGTATCAAAATTTTCTACTACTAACTTACTACTTATCCAATCACCATTGAATCAAAGAGAGAGAATACTAAAAAGTTTTTGAAAAAAGAGAAAAAGTTGATCCAATGGTGATTAGATAGGTAGTGAGTTGGTAGTAAAAGATTTTGGTAGTAAGAACATTCCTTCTAAAAAATTACATAGAAATGTTAAATTTTACGTTTCACTAGTAATAAGTGAAAAATAGATATAATATATTATAAAAAAATTAATTTCAATGTTACTAATTTTTAAATATTGATTACGTATTTTGATAGATACGTCTCTTTATTCTCAAGTATGTATGACGCGTTGATTCGTTGGCTTGTGGCTGGCAAGCCCACCAAATTGTTCATAACAAACTCAGTCCCATTTTTCAAAATCTCATAGTCCCAAAGTTAATATCTATGCATTTGAGAAAGCAAATGAGGTTGGCTCCTCAAGTAATTGACTTATATCCACTTGTTCACTTCTATTTTTGTTGACATAAAGGAAAAAAAAAAATTGCGTTTGGAACCCCAAATATTTGTTCAATTCAATATCTACTTGGAAACTTGAGTTGCTTGATATGCATGCATGATTATACATAAAAATATCATTCTATAATGCCAAAAAGATACTGATGATCCACCATCAAACATTATCCCATCAATTAAGCAAAATCGCAGATGTGATGCATATAGGAAAAAAAATTATTTATTTTATAGATACTAATAGATGTAATTCATTTTTAGATTGAACTTTTCCACCATTTTCAGGAGTTGCAGCTCAGAATCGGATCCACTACTCTTCGAACACATTAAGTCCCAATATCTAATTAGATCAACACTAGACCAACAACTCTTAAGGATATATAAAAAAAAATTTACTTACACTTTAGTATGAAACTAATTTTAGGTCGGTTATTTGATGGTATGGTTGAAGCCATACTATATTGTCCTCTTCGCCACTTATGGTACATACCCAAGAATTGTACCCCATAATCTTTATTTTTTGAACAAAAAATAACTTAAGAATGCTGAAAAATGATAATACTACGTTGTTTGTCTGATTTAAAGGCCATTTGTTATTTAACCCAAAATTAAACATTTGAAATAATTAAATGTTTTTATAATGGGATAGGATATTGTGACAACCAAATAAAGTTACAACCAATGTTACTACCAATCAATCTCACCGTTAAATTGAGATTTTGATCTGACGGTCCAAATTTGATCCTTATATAGTCCCTCTCTGTTCCCTTCTCTCTCTTCCTTTCTCTCTCTCACTAACCATCACGCTGTCGCTGCCCATCACTGTCGCCGCTGCCCATCACCGCGGCCGAGCAGCCGCCTCTGTATGCCGCCGACCCGCCGCCGTTGATCATTCTAAGTTGTGCGCCCCTCTTTCTTCCCTTCTCTCTCTCTCATTATATTGACGAGTTTGAAAACCTTGCTTTGAAAACAACGTGAGATCTGAAAAATTCAGG
This sequence comes from Gastrolobium villosum, assembly GCA_032173675.1. Lineage (NCBI taxonomy): Eukaryota > Viridiplantae > Streptophyta > Magnoliopsida > Fabales > Fabaceae > Gastrolobium > Gastrolobium villosum. The sequence goes on along the minus strand of JAVKPL010011897.1, from coordinate 34,427 downwards.
GGGGAATGGGTAAAACAATGAGGTTGTGATATTCATTTACATAATTACGAATCTAAATCGAATATCATTAAACGAATGCAAGCTATAAGGTTTAGAAAGAGAGAAGGGAAGAGAGAGGGCCACACAAATCTGAGAGGGATTAACGGCGGCGAAGAGGTGGTAGATTAAGGGGCAGTGGCGGTGATGGGCAGCTGCGCGGCGGTGCCGATGGGCAGTGACGGCAGCGGTAGAGAGTACAGTGAGAGAGAGTAAGGAAGAGAGAGAAAGGAAGAGAAAGGGACTATATAAGGATCAAATCTGGATCGTTAGATCAAAATCTCAATCTAACGGTGAGATTGTTGGTAGTAACATTGGTTGTAACTTTACTTGGTTGTAACTTTACTTGGTTGTCACAATATCTTATCCCTTTTATAATAAATAAAAATTTCAGGAAAGAGAGAGGATATTTTATGGAAAAAATATTTATCCTTTTAAAAGATATAACTTTGTGTCATTTTAAATCCTAATCATTGATTTCTGTCAATCAATAGTTATAATTTATTACAAATTATTAATTAATTAATAAACTTAACTCAATAAATTATAACCGATAGAAATCAATGGTTAAGATATAAAATAACACAAAATTATATCTTTAAAAAGAAAAAAAAATTTCACACACAGGTATATTTGAACTTTTCAAAATGTTATACAGTAATTGCTTTTGGAATTTCTCATCATATTCAATTACGTTAGCCTTTTCCTTTTTGCTTTTCATTTTTTATTTGCACTAAGGGGGCGATTGGTATGGGAATTTTTTTTTGGAATAATAGGGAAATGTAATAGATAGAGAAATGATTGGAAAATGAGATAAAGTGAGATAGGTAAAAAAATGTAAAAAAAAGTTGTTTGATGGGGGAAAACTTTATTGGGAAAATTAGGTAACTTTATGAAATCAACAGTGCATTAAAAGTGAGATAACCGGTTTTCCGAAAAATCCCACCTTCAAATTGGGTTTTTGAACAGTGAGGATATCTATGTTTCTCATAAATTCATACTTCCTGGATAGATGGGTTTTTGAAAAAAATATGTTGAAACAAACATGGTGTTTGTAAAAGCCATACTTGAGAAACATAGATATCCGCTGAAAACTATCCCAACCAAACATCACCTAAGAGTTCTATGCAGGGATACCAACCAATATACAAATAAAAAATGTTGAGTTTCTCCCACCCAAAAAAAAAAATGTTGAGTTCAATTGACAGATGTAGAAGCACCTAAATAAGGAAAAATATATGATAGGTATCTAATTAGAGGATCAAACCTCAAAGGTCATCTTCAAACTCAAATATAAAAGACTTAAGCTGGTGTCAATTCAGTTAGCTCCATTAATAATTGTTTAATGCCCTTTTCTTTGGCCACAAGATAAAAGTTAGGGACGGGCCTGGATAAGGCTATGTTTGATTATTCTGATCTAGAGTTTTCAAAAGGTAGTTGGTTTGTTACTTTCCAAATAGAAGGTCTAAATAGTGGGACCCTTCTCTTGCTAGTATCCTACTCATCACAACCAATACCTAGTCATCCCTATCGTCACCCAACAAGATAGCATGATTCAATTTTACCATCCCTATAGGAACATGCTGCTTGACCTTGACCTTTGAAAAATTCCTAGAGGTGAAGCACTCAACATGGGGCCAAGTAAGCATTGGTCAGAGATTTCAATTTGCACTGTAGTGTCTTAAATTTTTTAGGTTAGCCCGAGTAGAATTACGGTCATAAAGAGAAAAACAACAAAGAACATGTTATATAAAAGGGTTTTATAAGAGTTATGATGTAAGAAAAGTGATTGTATAATGTTATAGAAATTCGTTTTGCGTGTCTTAATTTTTATTTATTTTGAAGAGTGTTGGTCCCACAAAATATTGTGTGTGTAAAAAATTTTGTTATGTCATGTTAAAGGACAAAACAAAAACCCTATATAAAAACTAAAACCATTCACATGAATCTCCTGAGTCTAGAGAATTATCCTCACGTTATCTAGAGAAAAAAGAAAAGATAGAATAGAGACCGAATGATGACCATGTGACTCCAATATATATATATATATATATATATGAAAAACATTTCTCAAACAGCTTGAGATAAGTTTATCTTCAACTAGCCCCAAAAATACGTCGTTTTGATTAATGAATGGTGTTTATGTAATTTTAGGTGAATTAATGAGGAGTGTTTTTGTAATTTTATTTATTTTTATATCATATACATTTTACTTAAACACCTTTCATTAATTCACCTAAAATTACATAAACACCCTTTATTAATCAAAACGACGTAATTTTGGGGCTAACTGGAGATAAACTTATCTCAAGCTGCTTGAGAAATGTTTACCCACATATATATATATATATATATATATATATATATATATATATATATAAGGAACAAAATTTCTAAAGTTACTTTAAAACAATTTGTCTAATGTTCACCAAAACGACTTAGTTTTGGGATTGAAAGATTAAAAAAAATTAGAATGATAAAGACTATTATAACTTTGAAATAAATTAAAATCACAAACATACCATGATTTATGACCCAAAACGACGTCGTATCGGTGAATATTACAATTTTTCTAAACTAACTCTAGAAAAAAACGTGTGTGTGTGTGTGTATATATATATATACATAGGTACGATCCTTTGACACCGATGTCAAATTTGAAGTTTGACACTTCATCTAAGAGTCGTTGGATCAAAAAAGATCGACGACTCTGATTTCTAAGCATGTGACACCATTGATCTTTTTTGATCTAACGGCTCTGAGATGAGGTGTCAAACTTCAAATTAGACACCGGTGTCAAACTTTGAAATTTGACACCAAATCCCAACCGTTGATTTCCCCCAATCAACGGTTATCATTTATTGGGAATTACACTCATTAATTAATTATTAATTCCAATAAATGATAATCATTGATTGGCGGAAATCAACGGTTGGGATTTGGTGTCAAATTTCAAAGTTTGACACCGGTGTCAAATGATCCTACCCCTATATATATATATATATATATATATATATATATATATATATATATATATATATATATATATATATATATATATATATGTTACAAGTCCCACATTGGTTGCCTATACAACTAATGTGGGATTTATAAAGCCTTGAGCACTCCCACCCTTTGAGCTAGCTTTTGGGGTGGTGACCTCAAGGTTCGTCACAATTGGTGCTTTCATTGAGAGTTGAGGCTACGGAAAGGGCTACCTATAGGCTAGATTAAGGTGTCTTTGGGCACTCCCACCCATTAAGGGCCGACGTCCACGGCGGCTTTCACTCTATCGACACTGACCCGACGGTAGCCCTTTCCCTTTTTGGGGCGACTTCACTCACCTATCAGTATTCAGTGCCCAAAGACACCTTAATCTAGCCTATAGGTAGCCCTTTCCGTAGCCTCAACTCTCAATGAAAGCACCAATTGTGACGAACCTTGAGATCACCACCCCAAAAGTTAGCTCAAAGGGTGGGAGTGCTCAAGGCTTTATAAACCCCACATTAGTTGTATAGGCAACCAATGTGGGACTTGTAACAATATATATATATATATATATATATATATATATATATATATATATATATATAGAGAGAGAGAGAGAGAGAGAGAACCTCCATGATATGAGGCAAGACATGATGCTGAAAGTTTAACAAGCTTTACACACAAGGGAAAGCCATGAAAAGCTTAGAATCTTGGGCAGCAAAAAGTACATCTGCACATTGAATGATCATATGATCATGTTCAATGCTATGTCACAATAATGGCTTTCTTTGTAAACCATAAAATTAGCCTAGATATTTCAATAATTAAAATGTCAAAATTGGAACTTAAAATGAACATGACAAAATTGAAACAGTGCACAAAAATAATGCATTCCGTAATCTGAATTCACATTCTGTGGCTAGAAATGCATTATAACATGTTTTGCGTATGAAAATTTTTCAAACAATAAATTCACTATTTTTCTTTTTCACTTAACTAACACATGAGACTCTACAATGGTTACACACATTGAAGCAACAAAAACATCTGCATAGAAGGGAACACTACTGGACAGACACCAATTTATCAATTTCACTCAACATCAGCTACAAATACGCTACCCGAATCACACCATCCTCCCAAAACATCTTTGTTGGAGCACTGCAATGTAACATGCAATAATATTAGATAGAAGCAATATCCCACACAAGTACAAGCCAATAAATATTTAAAAATAAAATACAGAGAAAGCTCATGTTCTAAATAAGCTTTTGGGTTGAATTGATTCTTTACAGCTGAGAAAGAAGAAACTACAATCCAGCCCACATTATCCATGTGCTAGGCAGAACCAAAGAGGTGAAGCTAGCAAGAATGGGAAGGATCGAATAAGAGACGACAATATACTTAGCCATCATGCATCTTTCGATCCATGGCTAATTTTCGCTCCCCTCTTTCAACTTATCCTTATTTTTACTCCTGCAACAACACACTTCAAGTACTTTACTATATATAACAATTCTACTAAGGTTTAACCATGTCATTTGACAGTGAAGGATATCCGTGCAAAAGATTAAGAGCTAAGTCCCCCAACCTTAGATAAACACTTACTCTCATTTTAACTCTCTTCATAAAATTTAAAAGTCAAGAAAGAACCACAATCCTTGAGGGATATTAATTTTGTAATGATTCAACAAAAGAGTGACTCGATAAGACCTCTTTGCAGATATGGCATTTCATACCTACTACATACACAATTTCTAAGAAGTTCCAAGGTAATATTTGTGGTAGACATAATCTTGAATAGCTTATGGTGATAAGATGTGGGTTCATCACCATGTGGTGAGTGGTAGGGCAATGACTATGCTTGACTGCGTTTGCGTGAGAGCATGAACATTCAGTTTTTCTCTGGTCTAATATATATTAGTGTTAACAATAAACTATCCTAAAGCTAAAGCCTAGTGAAGACAAGATTGGATTTATTTTTCTAACACACCTCACACGAGTTATTTGTGTTTGAAGCATGGACAATACCCAGTGTTATTTAACTTTTTATTACAAGAATGGGAATAATAAAGATGGAATTCCTAACCGCTCAGTCACATAAGCTTTAATATCACGTCAAGGAAAAATTCTCCTAAAAGCCTAAACTGTTATGTGAATGCACAAGATTGGTTATATAATTCTAACAGTTAGTAATATTTGAGTTGATTATATTTGGTCCAAAACAACTGCATGTGGGTACTGATAGCCCCACACAACTAATATAGGTGATGCTAGAAGTTCTAAAATATAACCAATACTAAGCTGTAGAAAATATAGTCTTATAATAGGATATACACAAGATATATCAGAAGTGCAGATCATATTATGAAGTGATTGCACAACTAAAACACAAAAAGCAGAGTGTGTAAAATTTATCATTCAAATGCAATAGATAGTTAAAAAGAATGGAAAATATTAAGTGTAAGCAGATCCAAAACCAACATTTAGACTTCAGCTAGATACCATAGTGAAGTAAAAAATAAAAAACAGGCTACATACAGACCTGAAATATGCAACTCTAACAAATAAAAAGGAGAAAAATATGACACTGGACTTGCCTTTTCATAAATAATAATGAAAAACTCATCATTATGAAGAATATTTTTACACTACGAGGAAAATGAAATTCTGGTAAGAAACCCGAATGCATGCATATCTGCAATTCATATGTGCATATATATAAGCTTTTAAATACAGTACCTTACTAAAGCCAAGCCAGTTTGAGTCTCCTCTAAATGAAAACAATTTGTTGCTTTCTTTCCATTGACCACAAAAGACCTGCATTGGTTTCTCCAAATCGTAAAGCATTATGAGCATCTACATGAATATGAACTAAACATATTGTTGTAAATATTACAATTATCTCTAGTTTATATTGTAATTATTTGTTTCCTTTTCTTCTTAGGATTTCTTTCTTTTTTAGTATTTGGGTTTATTCCTTTAAGCCCATTAGGCTTCTATATATTGTAACCTTTTGTTTGTATTCTACACAATAGCAATAATATTCACTCTTTCCTTCAAGTTGGCATAAGAGCTCTCGATCTAGGAGCCTTCTTCGCTTCTGAATTTGCCGCTTTGAGTGCGGAATCCCTTTCTGACGATCTCTGGTCACCTCGCCGCCACCGGAAAATTTTTCAAGGACCTCTTTGGACTGAGAAGACCACCTTCATTTCAAAATTTCCCAATCTATTGATCTACGGCAATTTCATGACCAAAAGAATACCCCACGCTTCTCCGATTGCCCGTAAAAGTGTTAGCACCGAATTATATATGTTAATATTGTATTATTTTATGTTATTTAAATATCTTTGGGCTGTTTAATAAGTGATGTTGCAGGTAAATGAGGCCCAAAAGAGTTTAAGTTAAGGCCCAAGTAAAAAGAGAAGGTAAAAAATAGAAAAGAGGTATTTGGCTTGTTTTCTTACTTGTTTTATTTTAATTTTTACTTTCAGCTGAAAAGAAAAAAACATAGAAGGCACGTGGGTAAATTGGAAGTGAACACATTTTAACCATTGGATTAACAAGAAGGGATGGCTACTGATGAAAAGTTCCAGATTTAGTTTTTAGTTAACTTTTGGGGTTAAAAAGAATAGATCAGATTAGAGTTTTGAGAGTTTACGTTTTCAATCTTTTTCTTTGAATCTGAGTGTTGAGATATTGGGTAAAAGCTGACTGCGTTGCTCTTCAAGATTCCAGAATTTCAAGGCACTGACAAGCTGAGGAAGGAAGAATCAGATTTGCATGTGAGTGAAGTTTAATCTTTCTAGTCCTAGTTAGTAATCGGAAAATTGGTTTGTAAAAATTACTTTGATTCTAGTTTTTAATGCATGTTTCCTTTTTCTTTAATCTTTGATTTTCTTTATCTGAATATGGGTTTCTAGTTCCTTTGTTTTTTGGGTCTATCAAAAATGATTGGATGAATTTCTTTTGATGTGCATCGTTACTGTTTCGTTTATTTCATTCGTTTGATACTTTTTAACTCAAGAACTCCATGGGAATGGAACTTGAGTATTTCAACAAAAAGAAATTGGGAAATGGACTTTTGTTAAGTGTCAAATGAACACTTTTGATTAGGGATAATCAAAGGTGATTTCTGATATAATTTTCTATAAAGATTCAAAAAGCTTTGGGAAAAGTTCTTCTTGAACCTTGAACCTTAATGTTGATTCTGGAAAGTTTCAACTAAACTTACAATAGCAACTCAGAATTTGAAATAAAACTGCTGTAGCACTGTACGAATTTGCAAGAATGCAAATATTTTTTTTGTCATCCATGATTTGAGATATACCCAGAAATCTTTTAATATTGATAAATCAATTCTTTACTTTTTAGTTCAATTTAAATGCATGATAAAAACTATACAAAAATTTCTTGTTACAAAAACCTCTTAATTTCAATTCAAGAATTTTTAATTCAAACAAGTAAAAGGAAAAATACTTCAACCTGTTCCTTGAGAACGATAACTCTTTCTTTTGAAAACTACTACCCAACAAAAAGCCTCCAACGACTGTTTAGATTCTAGCCGACCACTTTTCCGGCAGCTTTTGACCTATGACCACCCACATAATAGGTCGCACCACCGGGAACCACCGTTGCATAAAAGCCCAATGTTGTTGAAGCCCTCACGCGCGGACCAAAATCTACACGTGGGTCTCATGCGCCACCACTTTCCCAGCACATTCCGCCTCTGTTTTGCCTCAAACCACCTCTGTTGTAATCGTCTTGACTTCGCGGTTCCAGATCTATCCTTACCTGCTTGATCAGACACTTTTCCAGCAGTGGGTCTTTGATCTCATCATAAAAATCAGATCTTTTTTAGCCAATCGAGCCTCCTTTGACCAGATCTGATATATTTGTTACTGTTTGGGATGTTCAAAGGCTTCTACGGTACTTACCCACTCATTTTGTGTTGCTTATTTATGTAACATTTCCTTTTTGACCTTTAAGCGCTATGTCGGACGTTGAGAGCACTGCAACCATTCAACCGAATTTTACACAACCTGTTACACACCCCATGGCTCCTCTTTGTCCAAATGATCTTCCCGTTCTCCATCAGAATTATCTTCTTAATGGAAAAAATTATTTGCAATGGTCCCAGTTTGTTCGTACGATCCTCAAAGGACTTCGTAAGATTGCTCATCTTGAAGGTCCTGCCCCTGCCAAAACAAATCCAAAATTTGCTAATTGGGATGATGAAGACTCTCTTATTATGACATGTCTATGGAACTGTATTAGAAAAATATAAAGTCATTAATGTAGCCTCACCCATTAGCTTATGAGTGAAAATAAGATTAGTAGAAAACTGAGGAACATAAAGAACATTTTTAAGAAACAAGGAAGGATGAATTTGAATGTTACTAGAGCCAATAACCGATTTATGGTTTCCATCGGCTACGGCTATAGTATGACTACCAATAGTAGGATGATAAGAAAGAAAAGACTCAGCAAGACAAGTCATATGATCAGTTGCACCAGAATCCAAAACCCATGAGGTATTAAAATCAGTGCAAGAAGCAAAAAGAGATGAGAATGCATGTTCTTACCAAACAAGATCAAAGAAATGTCAAACGGCTTATGCAAAGTATCAATAGAGGCCTTAAGCTGCTCCAACTCTCCTTGCTCAATATTCACATATGGAGTAAGATTATCACACTTCCCATGAAGGCGAAAACACATGTCTCTTGTATCCAACACTCTTATAATAGGTGCACCAAAGACCCATGGATAAAAACAAATCAAAGAGAACAACCCAAAAGAAGTGGATAAGTACCAGTAAAGTCACAAAAGTCTCCGGAGAGCCCAAATAGTAACAAATATGTCATATATGATCGAAGGAGGCTTGATTGGCTAAAAAAGATCCGAATTTTATGATGAAATCGAAGACCCACTGTTGGAAAAGTGACTGATCAAGCAGGTAAGGACAGATCTAGAACCGAAAAAGGCAAGACGATCAGAACCGTTGTGGTCCAAGGCAGAATGGCGGCAGAACGCGTCACGTGCCAAGGAAGTGGTGGCACGTGACTCCCACACGCAGAGAGTCAAGGCTGCGCGTGAGAGCACGTGAGGATTCTGGAGGCGGTGGGATTTTTACCGGGGGGAAGGGGGGTCGCCTAAAGGTTGCGATCCTATTTGTGGCTGCTCAATTCAAAAATTCTAAGTTGAACTGATTGAAACGTTGATGCTCTATTTGACTCTGTTTTCTAGTTTCAGAAACAGAGTCGTCGTCTTCCTCAGAATCTGGCTTTTGCATGTTCTGAATACGTTAGGTCAAGTTCACCAGAGCACCTTCAGCCAGTATTTGCTCATGCTGCTTGATTAAGAGTTGTTCGTGGCTTATAATCTCGACTCCAAGATCAGCAATCAAGTAGGCTCTATCTCGTCCATGCACCATCATTACAAACGAATTGTACTCAAATTCTACTCAAAGGGAAGACTTTCAAGGGTCGTTTCAGAATGCTCTTCTACCGTCACTGGACTACGAATTGATTTCAGTGAGTCACAGATTGTTTTGATCCTGGTCAAGTATTCTTTCGGTGCTTTCGTCCTTTTCTTCATCGTTTTCAGCTCAGATCTCAATTGACGAGCTCGAGATCCCATCATTCTGTGGAAAAGCTTGTGTACATTCTCCCATGCCTCGAACGAATGCATAACAAGGAGGATATCATTCACTACTTGCCCTAAAATCGTGGATAATAGCCACGTAAGTAACATTTGATCTTGTGTTAGCCATTCTGTGTACACTACACTGAACGAATTGTTTTTGCGATCTTCATCAGAGTCGAATTTTAGAAGAATCTTTGGATTCACCAGAAAACGTTTAAGCTGATGAGACATAATGATTGTTCGATGATTTGGTTCCAAAAAAGGTAGTTATCTTCGGTCAATTTTGGAAAAAGTCGAAAGTTGAGGAGTGTAGAAGGGTTTTTAGGCTCCATTGCAACAGATCTGGAAGCGGATTTGGTTGCTGGAGTTCTGCTAGCGTCTGAATTGGACGCGGAAGACATGGTTTAGATCTATTCTATGGATCAGGCCCTTTGAGAGGGCTCTGATACCATATTAGATTTCCACCATTGAAGGAAAACGCAAGAAAATGAAAGAAAGTGAGAGAGAAAACTGAGAGAGATCTGAAAATACATCTCTATTATTGAGAGATTTAGACTAAAGATATTTTTACACTGAGTGACGGTACGAGCTCTAATATAGAGCTAAGGCTGACTCGATGATGAGTCAGCAAAACTAACTAATAGAACCAACTAAGGCTGAACAAACTAACATAATGTAACTACTAATACAAGAGAAATCATCAGCTGTGAAAGAAATAAACTACTCCTACTCATATAGGAGAGGCAAGTTACGCTCTTCAAGTTGTAAAATCTGCACTTTAAGAGTGTCTATCAATTCTTAAACACATTCCCTTATTGAAAAATTATTGATTGCGAGTAGTGAGACTCTTGTTGGAAATGTTGCTCATAGCCTTAGAAACTGAGTGGAAGTGTAAGATTTCCAAGAACCAAAATCTTGGAGGTTGTAGCGGTTTATCAAGCACCTTGAAGCTTGAGGAATTGTGAAAGATTGATCGAGCGACTTCAGTCTAAACAGTCACGGTGGTTGTGACTGAACCAGGATACATCTTGTTTGCAATTTCTCTAACCCTTATATCTTTACATAAGCATTGTTCGCATACTTGAACATATTTACATTTATATTTATTGCTTACTATTTGCTTGTCTTAGTTTCTATTCATCACACTTTACTTGTCTTAAATCTTAAAATCTCAAGAAATTTGTTTTTAAAAAGGAAAGTGAGGCATTTTACGAAATATTTTTAAAACCCAATTCACCTCTCCCCCCCTCCTCTTGAGTTTTGAGGCGACTTGTCCAACATCTATAGTGTGTAATTGTTTCTGCAATTCTCAGTTGATATTGGTGTTTGTAAGGAGCTGGTCTTCATTATGTTTTTGGATTAATAGAAATAGTGAATTGTTCTGCTACTTCAACTGCATACATAACATCAAAAAATATTTATTTGAGATGAGAAGAAGTTACCTCATGATCAACCCCTTGAATATAGATATAATCAGGATCAACTGCGGAGAAAGCCAACCCTGTTATCTGCAATACTAATAAAAGAATAGTCAATTACAGTCATCTGTAGCAGCAATGGTATACAGTTAGGGGTGTGCAAAATAACCAAAAAACTGAACTGAACCATGAACCGAACCGCACTTAAAATAACCAATTTTTAAAAACCGGTTCATGAACCGAACCGGTTTTTCAAGAACTAGTTCATGAACCGGTTTTTCATGAACCGAACCGGTTTTTAGAACCAGTTCATGAACCAAACCGTTTCCGAACCAAACTGTTTCCGAACCAAACCGTTTTCGAATCGAACCAAATTGATTTTTATAACTTTATTTTTAAAATTTTTAATTTTTTTTTTCTTTTCAAAATAGGGTCGACCCGAACCGGTTTCGAACCGAACCGAACCACTTCCGAACCGAACCATTTAAACTAATTCGGTTCGGTTTTTCAAAAAAATTCAGTTCGATTCGACCCATGCACATCCCTATATACAGTATACTAAGCAAACACGTAAAAAATTGAAAATGTTTTCCCAAATGAATAACACAGGAAATCAGCTTAAGAACAGTGAGGATAAATTTAAAGCCATTAACTAACTAGAGTCCACTCAACTGAAACATTTTGCTTTGACAAGCCCTACATCATTCAATATGAATACTCACATTCCCTAAATGTTTTATTAATGATCTAAAATATGAATTTTAACCCCTTCTTCTGAAAATGTCGGGGCATAAGAGATTATTAACTTCAACGAGCCTGAATCTGCATTGACTGGAAAAATATCTTTCATACTCCTCATTTGCAAACTAGATTAAGGGTATTTATGGAAGCTTAGATTTAATAAAAAAAATAGTATTTTCTTTTATTTTCTAGTAGATTGAAGAAAATGTTGAACTCAAATGTTGTGAGGAATAAGAAATGTTGATGAACTAGAAATTTTCCTTTGATAACATCAACTATTTTAATCAGTGTTACCTAGAAATCGGCTACCGTATGTCATAAAACAATTATGAATGCACACTGTTCAATTAGAGAAAAGAGAAGCATAATTTGGTGTAAACCATGTGTTTCAACTACACACAGGAAACTGAATATATAGTAATAAGGTAATAAAGGCATGGATCCTAACTACAATAATTACATGATTTGGATGACGACTATATACAATGAACCTAGACACAAAGTACATAATAATGCATGTTTCCAACACACAAAAGAATGAATGAATTCGAAGGTGAATCATTCCATATTTTTATCTGACTTGAACTTGTAATATCAAAAAATTAAGAGGGAAATTTATATTGGGAAAATAAATAAATACCCAAAACAAAGAATCGATTAGTTTAGTACACCAAATAGCTGCATATACGTTGATTAGCCTTATACTAAATCTACTTGAGCCTTGTGCTTGATTGAATGATATTAATCCCAATTTTGGAAAACTGAGCTTAATTGGGTCACGTTGGAATTTATTGTTTAACTTAACAAAATTCAGAATTTCCTAAACTGTCTATGCATTTAATATGACCAAAATGTCCTTGATGTGATCTTAAAGTAGGAAAGCTAAGAGAAAAATCTACAACTTTCGTGAAGAGCTTAAGACCTAAATCCATTATATTCAGAATTTAAAATCAGTAGGAAAACAAAGCCATGAAAATTTCTTGATCCTGGAAGACATGATGCAAACCCACTGTTTGGGCCAAATCTGGAGTTAAAGGTATGCAATGGACCTGAAACTAGTGGCTAATACAAGTTAAATCCAGGCCTACAATTCAGATGAAGACCACTTACTCAACTTGCATCAATTTAATCGTCAAAATCAGGGTATCTTACATGGTGGATGATGGTAAAGAGTCAAGTTCAAGTGGAATAGGTGGTGGAAGGAGGTAGATGAGTTAAAAGAAGGTGGTAAAAATTCAAGAATGGCCCGAAAATACTTTGAATAAAATACACCCAATAGTTCCCCCAATTTTTCTATAAATTAGAAGAAATGCAATGGAGAAGATCAAAGATGTAGAGGCCTAGGTTTCTAATTGCTTCGGAGAGAAAAAAGAACTCTTGAAGAGTGGGGTTTCCTCCCACTTGTAGAAGGGGTCTTATTTCTCTTACTCTTCATTTTTTATCTTTATCAGTGTGATTATGATTTTTTTTTAATTCTTGTATGGATAGCTATAACCCATAGCTAGATCTTGTATGGTAGATCTTGTAATTTGATTGTTGATATTCCCAATTTCAATATAATCTATGGTTTTCTTTAATTGGGTTTGTTTTCTTATGCCAATTACATTTTAAGAATTCATTACCCTTAGGGTGTGTTAGTTGATTGATTAACTGGTGACCCCCCACAATTTATTAGCAGATCCATAAGACAAACGACAAACCGGGACCAAACTTTGATTCTTTTCCATCAAATGAGTTAACAAATTAGGTGAATTAGCCTTTTTGATCTTAATGTTTTTCTTAAATGACCAAATAGGGGATCTCATTAGTATGAAATAAACTATTAGTAAACTCATGACCATTGTTTGCTTAATAGAATTAGCAAAGGTAACTGGCTAATGAAATTTAATCGCTAAATTATAGAGAAACTGGGAATTATATAATTGAACATGTTAAATGAGAAAGAAATGAAAGACGCGTGATGTAATCCGCGTGATAAAAATACACTACGGAGGCACTAAAATATAACTGAACAAAGAGAATTAAACATGAATAATATATGATGTGGACTTCATCCCTCATTAAACTATTCTATTTACATCACTCTCAACAGAATACAAGTGAATCCCTAGTGCTAGGCACTTCCATTACATAATTCTCCTTTTCATTGCACATAAATCTTTGCATATTCATCCTCAGTTACTTCAATTTTAATTGCACAATTATCTCAACTCAATTGTCTAAATAACATAATTGCTAATTAGTCTAAAGGGGAATGATATTTGAAACTCCAGTCCTATATCACTTCTACGATAAGGTACCCTTGCCTTACGTGTGTTTTACACATGTACATTAAAAAAATAAAAATATAAAAATAAAATAAAGTGCAAAATAACGTCTAAGATATTACAATTTCTTTTAAGTAACACTCTTCAAAAGCCGTAATCAAAATTGCTGATGAAGGCAGAGTGCATTAAACTGACCTCAAATTTTGAACAGTGGACCCATCTACACATTGCTGTCCATCTATAACATGATGTAATTTATAGGCCAAGATTAATCAGGGAAATGAATAATTAAAATGATAAAATTAAGAAAATAAAGGAACAGTACTCATGGCTTCTACATAATATTTACATTGGTTAAATGTTACTGACACAGATTAACAGACTATAATGACAAGTCCTGATTGCTGAACCAATTTTCTATTTGTTTTATCCTGAAATCAAGATGGCAGCTAACCTGCGAGGATCATAAATAGTCACAGTACGATCAGCTCCACCCACAGCAACATTACCATTGGAAGAACTGCAAACAGCATATAACATATTGCCAGGGATGCCAGAAATCCGATGTACACAACCACCATTTTCTTTCATTCTCAAGTCCCATATAGTCAGCTACAATTATGTTAACAGATGAATCACAAAAATATATACAAACAAAAAAGTATAAGGCAGAAAAAATTATAACTTGTAAGCTATGTATGAAGTGTAAACATGTACATGTGACAAGGCAAAAATACAGGTACAGACTCGGGAACGCACCAAATTCTAAATATTGTAGGACAATGAAAAAGTTGGGGACAATGAAATTAGTACGTGACAAAAGCAGCCCTGACTTATTTTCCTCTTCTTTTTTTTTTTAGTAAAAGAAGAAGGAATAGTTCGCTTTGTAGTTTGTTCTCATTACACGGCTCCATTATATTTTCCTCTTTATTATTAAAAATTGCTTAAAAGTTTAAAACAGACCCGATCCCAGTGTTTTTTATTCTCTTTCAAGTTTTAAATGGTCATGTCATGCCATGTCCTTTTGTGTCATAGCCAAAGAATAAATTTTAAACTAGACACATACAGACATGTGTCACCAGTGTGTTGTGTTGGACAGGTGTCCCACAGGTAGTAGACACAACACCAAAATGGTTTGTTCATGCCTTATAATTTAAAACATTGAAGAAAGTGTAAATCTAACAAATATACCTGGCTTCCTTCAGTAATAGCTAATGTAGAACTTTGATTCCCATTTACATTTTGCATGAAGTTTAATGAAGTAGGATACCAGAGTCTGCAGGAAGACAAATTAACTACGAGAAATGCTTACAAAGAGTTGAATGGAAAAATAATGAACATTATTTCCTAGCTAAACAATTACTTTCCTAATATAATGATTAAACTATGGTAACTGTGGGAAGTTGAACCAATTGTGGCATAGGAAATTGTAACATAGAAAATTGATATCATTAAATGTATAGTGGAGCACTAGAAATAATATATGTATAGTGGAGCACTAGAAATAATATGGTGAGTACTCCAACTCAAGCAATTCACAGAAACCTTTCCGAAATCTTTTCAGGTCTCTTCTCAGGTCTATCATATGTCAAATGTTTTAGAGGTGCATGTCAGCAATAGTACAACAATCAAATGGAAGGAATTTAAATAAGAATGAATGATGGAGAAGTACACACAGAGGTAGATACATATATTTACTTCCACAAAATTTAACTTAAAAACAGAAAAAGATTCACTTACGGTCGTAATGTGCGAATGTGGATATCCTGGTCATAAATATCAATGGTTTTACAAAGGCTACGGGCAACAGCTGCCTGGATAAAGGAACCACTCAATACGATTGGAGAAACCCATAATAGGTACGAAATAGACACAGATCAGAGCTAAGAGGAAGGCAAGCAGTTTCTTTCAGTTTTTCTTATTATTTTGACCCGACAATGAAGTCCCTTAAGTTGAAAACACCAACCAACCCACTATTTTCTTGTGCAAGCTTGTCCAGCTGAAGTTCTGATCACTGCCAAAGCCTCTACTCCTCTTTTATTGTTTTTCTTATGACGATAGTACCAAAAATTAAAAAATAGGATTTACATTATGCTTGTTTAATAACATCAAGAGATAATTATTTAAAATCACAGTAAAGCTAAAAATTAATCCAGGCGTCTATACACTTTACTAACGGTAAAAGTTATCCCTTTTTGTAACATTTATTCCTTTTGGAGATGAAAACCATTTTTTAGATGGAAGCATACAAAAAAAACTCACCATAGACCACTGTTTCGGGCTAAAGCAGAGTCCTGACCAACTTCCTTCCCCAATACCATTATCATTAGGCAATACTGAATATGTAAGCCTGTCAACATCTGCAGATTTGGGTAAATACACCCAACTAAACTAAGTCAGTTTAAAGTAGAAGAAAAATGCTAAACAGGCCAGAATTTGAGAAAATAGGTTTGTTATTGTGCTACGAATATGAGACATGACCACTTGGTGAGTTGGGAGGTGTGTTGTTGCCCTAAAGAAGGAAGGGGGTGTGGGTCTTAGCAAATTGCTTTCTAATAACATTGCTTTGGTGGTAAATGGCTATGGCAATTTCCTTTTGAAACTCATTTGGTCACTCACCAGTTTATCCCGAGTAAGTATCGCTTACACCAAAATAGGAGGGATGCTAATCTGGCAACCCAAGCTTCTCATTTTAGTCCATGGAAATTTATCTCACATAGTCACCAGAACCTACCTTTCTTGCAAGACTACCCATGAAATTCGGACAATTGTTTATGAGATGTACTCAGATATCCAAAATTCAGTGCAATCCTTCGAAATCACACCACCCCTGTGCAATACTCGACAAGGTAAAAAGTCTATCACTGAGTACTTTAATATGCTGGTCAAATCATGGAAAGATATGGACCTATTCTATATTGTTTGATTAAAATTCTTAGAAGATAAATTATTATATGACCAAATGCTAGAAAAGAAAAGGGTATTTGAGTTTCTTCAGGTTCTTACCAAAGAATTAGATGAGGTATGGGGCCAAATATTTGGCATTAAGTTGCTACCATAGCTCAAAGACACCAGGGTACATCGAAGCTTCTAGCTAAATATTGTAAATATTTTTTCTGGTACCAAAACTCCAGTTCGTGAGATTGGACAAGCTCGTCCGACCTCTACCTTGGCCTTGACATCTGTTTATTACATTCCTGGCATCCCTTATAACTTAATTTCTATTAGTAAATTGATCCAATCCCTTACTTGCACCGTTACTTTTTCTATCCATTCTGTTTCTGTGCAGGATCCGGGTACGGGGAAGATGATTGGAGTGGGTTGTGAGTCACGGGGGCTTTACTATCTAGAGGTTCCTCGTCCTTCAGTGGCATGCTCTCTCACAGATTCTCCACAACTTATCCACAGTCGCCTCGGTCATCCAAGTCTTTCAAAGTTGCAGAAAATGGTTCCTCTTTTATCCGGTCTTCAGTCTTTAGATTGTGTGTCATGTCAACAAGGGAAGCATACACGCTCCTCTTTTGTCAGTCGAGTCAATAAACAAGCTGATGTCCCTTTTCTCTCTTGTTCATTCAGATATCTGGGGTCCAAGTCGTACCTTGTCTGTTTTAGGTTTTCGATATTTCGTTACCTTCATTGATGATTTTTCTCGTTGCACTTGGGTTTATTTAATGAAAAACCGTTCTGAGTTGTTTTCTATTTATCAAAAATTCTCTGCTGAAATTCATACTCAATTTGGTGCCTCTATTCGTATTTTACGTAGTGATAATGCTAAGGAATATGTTTCTGTGGACTTTTATAATTTCTTAGCCAAACAGGGCACTTTACACCAAACTACTTGTCCTCACACTCCACAACAAAATGGAGTAGTTGAACGTAAGAATAGACATCTCATTGAGACTGCACGGACTCTTCTTATTCACATGCATGTTCCTCTTCATTTTTGGGCCGATGCAGTCCTTGTCTCTTGTTTTCTCATCAACCGTATGCCTTCATCTGTGCTTAATAATGACATTCCTTATAACTTATTGCTTCCAGATGTTTCTCTCTATCCTCTATCCCTACATGTCTTTGGTTGTACATGTTTTGTTCATAATCTCACCCCTGGTAAGGACAAGTTAACATCTAAAGCCTTTAAGTGTATTTTTCTTGGCTATTCTCGTCTTCAAAAGGGTTATCGTTGTTATTCTCCCGATCTTAAACGTTACTTAGTTTCCGCTGATGTCACTTTTTTTGATCAACAACCCTTTCATTCTATCCTATCTCAGTTGTCACAGGTTGATCATATTCTTCCTGTCCCTTTTCTTTACTTGTCTTTGCCAGCTGCAGGTGCTTCTATTCTAGATGAGCAACCTATTGCTTCTATACCTGAGGACCGTCCACTTCTCACCTATCAACGTCGCAAAATTGTGCCTCCTGTCGACTCGTCTCCTGCTGACTCATCGCCTACTGCAGTTGATTCTTCCCCTCCGGATCCTTCACCAGAGGCTCTTCCTATTGTTCAAAGAAAAGGTACACGTACTACTCGTAATCCTTATCCTCTTTATACCTTTTTGAGCTATAACCGTCTTTCTCCTCCTCATTTCACCTTTGTTTCTAGTCTTTCTTCTGTTTCTATTCCTAAAACCACAGGGGAAGCACTTTCTCATCCAAGGTGGGGCCAAGCGATGCTAGATGAGATGACCGCACTTCATACCAATGGCACTTGGGACCTTGTTTCTGCTCCCCCAGAGAAGTCTATAGTGGGTTGTCGTTGGGTTTTTACTGTGAAGTTGGACCTGATGGCCATATTGATCGTCTCAAGGCACGTTTAGTTGCAAAAGGTTTTACTCAAATCTTTGGTCTTGATTATAGCGACACATTCTCTCCTGTTGCTAAGATGGCATCGGTTCGCTTATTTCTTGCCCTTACTGCTGTTCGCCACTGGCCACTCCTACAACTTGACATCAAAAATGCTTTTCTTCATGGTGATTTACAAGAAAAAGTTTACATGAAGCAACCACCTGGTTTTGTTGCTCAGGGGGAGTCTGGGAAGGTGTGTCATCTTCGCAAATCATTATATGGTCTCAAACAGTCTCCTTGGGCATGGTTAAGTCGTTTCAGTTCTGTTGTTCAAGCGTTTGGCTTAATCCGGAGTAGAGCTGACCATTCTGTATTTTATAGGATCACATCTCCTAACAAATGCATCTATTTGTTAGTCTATGTTTATGACATCATTCTCACCGGAAGTGATCAAGAAGGAATTCATCAGTTAAAACAACATTTATTCAGTCAATTTCAAACAAAAGATCTTGGGAAGCTGCGTTACTTCTTGGGAATTAAGGTGGCGCAATCTAGAAATGGCATTTCTATCTGTCAAAGGAAATATGTCTTGGATATCCTAGAAGAGACTGGAATGTTGGGATGTAAACCAGTTGATACACCCATGGATCCCAATGTCAAGTTGTTTCCCGGGGACAGGGGGAGCCATTATCTGATCCTGGACGTTATCGAAGGTTGATTGGGAAGCTCAATTATCTCACTGTAACCAGACCGGACATTTCTTTTGTTGTTAGTGTCGCTACTCAGTTTCTTGATTCTCCATGTGATTCTCATTGGGATGCTGCTGTTAGAATTCTTCATTACATCAAAGAAGCACCAGGGAAAGGTTTATTATATTCAGATCATGTAAAGTCCTTACAAACACACCATTTTCTTCTCTCTCTCTCTCTCTGGTTTTGAGTCCATAGGGTTTCTGAGAGTTCATCTGCAACTTTTTCCTGGTGAGCGAAGAACAATTTCCTCTTCTTAACTCACCCACACTCATGAGATAATGGATTCGTCTAGTGCAAATGGAAACGGGAATGAGGATGCTTTGCCACCACCACCTCCCGTTGAGCCATCAGATATTGTTCCAATCACAGCAGCTCAGGAGTTCCCTCCTGAGCCAGTTAAGAAGAAGGTTTCTTGAGTTCCAATGGCCAGGCGCGGTCTGGCCACAAAGGGAACGAAGTTGTCTCTTCTTACTAATCACTTCAAAGTTAATGTTGCTAACAATGATGGACATTTCTTCCAGTATAATGTCTCTGTTTCTTATGAAGATGGACGCCCTGTAGAAGGCAAGGGTGTAGGGAGGAAAGTAATAGACAGGGTGCAGGAAACTTATGGTTCTGAGTTGAATGGAAAGGACTTCGCTTATGATGGTGAAAAAACTTTGTTTACTATTGGCTCTCTTGCTCGGAACAAGCTTGAGTTTACTGTTGTTCTGGAGGATGTCATATCTAACAGAAATAATGGAAATTGCAGCCCTGATGGGCATGGAAGCCCAAATGATAGTGACAAGAAAAGGATGAGACGGCCCTATCGCGCCAAGACATTTAAAGTTGAGATTAGCTTTGCTTCGAAAATTCCATTGCAGGCCATTTCCAATGCCTTACGCGGGCAGGAATCAGAGAATTTCCAAGAAGCCATTAGAGTGCTTGACATCATACTGAGGCAACATGCTGCTAAGCAAGGCTGCCTGCTTGTGCGGCAATCTTTCTTCCACAATGATCCAAAGAATTTTGCAGATGTAGGAGGTGGTGTTCTAGGCTGCAGAGGATTCCATTCGAGTTTTAGAACAACACAAAGTGGCCTGTCTCTTAACATAGATGTCTCAACTACCATGATAATTCAACCTGGGCCTGTGGTGGACTTCTTAATTGCTAATCAAAATGTGAGAGATCCCTTTTCACTTGACTGGGCAAAGGCCAAGAGGACACTAAAAACCCTGAGGATTAAAGTCAGCCTATCCAATCAGGAGTGCAAAATTACTGGGCTCAGCGAACTCCCATGCAAAGAGCAGATGTTTACACTGAAGAAAAGGGATGGTGATGATGTTACCGAGGAGGAAGTAACTATTTACGATTATTTTGTTAACAATCGAAAGATGGAACTCCGCTACTCTGCTGATCTTCCTTGTATCAATGTTGGGAAGCCAAAACGCCCAACATATATACCCGTTGAGCTTTGTTCTTTGCTATCGTTGCAACGATACACAAAAGCACTTTCCACCCTTCAGAGGTCTTCATTAGTGGAGAAGTCCAGGCAGAAGCCACAAGAGAGGATGAGGGTTTTATCTGATGTTCTGAAAATCAGCAATTATAGTGCTGAACCCATGCTTCACAAATGTGGAATCACAATAAAACCTGGCTTTGCTCAAGTCGAGGGTCGTGTTTTGCAAGCCCCAAGGTTGAAGTTTGGCAATGGGGAGGATTTCAATCCAAGGAATGGGAGATGGAATTTTAATAATAAGAAAATAGCGTAGCCAACTAAGATAGAAAGATGGGTTGTGGCTAATTTTTCTGCACGATGTGATGTGCGAGGGCTTGTGAGGGATCTGATTAAATGTGCAGGAATGAAAGGAATTTCGATAGAAGATCCTTTTGATGTATTTGAAGAAAACGGTCAGTTTAGGCGTGCCCCACCAATGGTTAGAGTGGAGAAGATGTTTGAGAACATTCAGTCTAAGCTTCCTGGGGCTCCTCTGTTTCTTCTCTGTCTGCTTCCTGAGCGGAAAAATTCTGATCTTTATGGTCCATGGAAGAAGAATCTTTCTGATTTTGGAATCGTTACCCAATGCATAGCTCCTACAAGGGTCAATGATCAATACCTGACAAATGTTTTGTTGAAAATCAATGCCAAGCTTGGTGGGTTGAATTCTTTGTTAGGCGTTGAATTTTCTCCTTCCATTCCTATTGTTTCCAAACGTCCCACCATCATTCTAGGCATGGATGTGTCCCATGGCTCGCCAGGGCAATCTGATATTCCATCAATTGCAGCGGTGGTCAGCTCTAGATAGTGGCCTCTAATATCAACGTATCGGGCATGTGTCTGCACCCAGTCTCCTAAGGTTGAAATGATTGATAATTTGTTCAAGAAAGTGTCTGAAAATGAGGATGAAGGAATAATAAGGGAACTTATGCTTGATTTCTATTCAAGTCCTGGGAAGGAAAAACCTGATAATATAATCATATTCAGGGATGGTATTAGCGAGTCCCAGTTCAATCAAGTTTTGAACATTGACCTTGATCAATCATTGAGGCTTGTAAATTTCTTGATGATAAGTGGGACCCAAAATTTTTGGTGATTGTTGCTCAAAAGAACCATCATACAAAATTCTTCCAGCCTGGAGCTCTTGACAATGTTCCTCCTGGAACTGTTATTGATAATAATGTTTGTCATCCTCGAAATTATGATTTCTACTTATGTGCGCATGCCGGAATGATTGGTACTAGCAGGCCTACACACTATCATGTTCTGTTAGATGAAATCGGTTTTTCTCCTAACGATCTACAGGAGCTTGTTCATTCTTTATCATACATGTATCAGAGGAGTACCACTGCCATCTCTGTTGTTGGAGAGGACTAGATTGAACTGGTAACAAACAATGCTGTTTATAGAACTTTTCCGAGCTAGCTTTTGGGGTGGTGTATCCCAAGGTTCTTTACAGAACTACTTCTTAAAGAACCCAGTAAAGAAATGAATACCAAAACTGCAGTTCATGTTTACTACTCAATTATATTTTTAACAGGACATTTTTGTGTTTTTCACTCGTAACATGGTAAAAGGAATCAATCAAGTAACTCTAATTAGAAAACCAATGAACAAGATGTGTTATGAACCAGAGTTCAATCAAAGCATTACTGGAGGTGAAAGTGTTTTGAAGAACCTTTTAACAAATATTAGGATATTTCTCAAAGTTCAAGTATTCAACTTTCAAAAGTTAAAAGTTCAAGCAATAGTTTGCTAAAGGGATGAAATTGAAGGCAGTAAAATGAGAGTTAAATTAATTAGTTCCTATATTTTAAAAATAAAAATAAAAATAGCATCTTAACATAAGACACATGATCACTTAAGGAGGCACAAATCACCAACTGCAGTGCAGCAATAGACTACCAAAAGAGAACCATGGTAAAACTACAGCGACTAATGCAAATTCATGTTCAGGTACTAGCCTCTTGAAAACAGAGACAGTGAGGTAATGATAAAATTCACAAAAGTTTAATTAAGTTTATAAGTAGATCTAATCTCGTGATACCCAATGACTCAGAACAAATCAAGCTTTCATCCATATAGAATGATTTACAGATAGTAAGCATGTCCTATTCATAGACAACAAACCTAGTAGACCTCCTATCAAGCAAACAAATGTCTATTTATCCATACCGTTATTTGGTAAGATTTCAGGCATGAATTATAACCCCAAAAAAGTACCAGTTGCCACTAGCTAACAACCAAATATTATAGTCAGAGGAAAAACATAAAAACATACTTTTCCTTATTTTTGAACAGGTAACACAGAAATATAACTTCAAAAAAAAAAAACGGAAACAGAAAATTATCTATAGATTGAGGATGAATATATGTTTTGCTATTAAAAAATAAAAAATAAATAAAAAACCTTATAATTGAAGGCCAACAAGGGGGGCGAACCGGAGCAGTGGTAACACTGTTCCTTCATGACTGAAAGGTCATGGGTTCGAATCCAGGAAACAGCCTCTTTGCAATTATGCAAGGGTAAGGCTGCGTACAAGGATTTCCTCCACCCCACACTCGCTAGTCGGGTTTAACGGGGAGTGATTTTTTTATAATTGAAGGCCAACACATTTCGTTTTCACTCAAGTTATAAACTTATTTCCCAAAATTCGGAACAATTAAGGTAAAAAATAGAAAAGTACCTTTACCAGACGCATCTAGTTTAGATACAATAAGATGACCATATGAATCCACACTTCCCAACATTAAGCAGCCATGGCCTGAAAAACATAACAAGTTTAAATATAGAACTGCTACATCAATTCAAATGATGATGGCAGAAACATTTCATTATAACGTGGCAAAACAAAATATTAAAGGAATATTCATGATGCAAAATCACATACTCTCCACTTCAGCAAGAACAATACACTGAATTTCTGAACGATGAGGGCAACGGTTGACTAATGAAGAAGCAACAAGCTACAATAGACCATAATATGCAAACTTGCTAAATTAATAAATAACTGAAAAATAAACACAAGCTGAAATTCTGATGTGTCATATTGCAAACACAAGCAGAGCATCAAGCAAGTAGATATGCTTTACAAGACACGAGACTATATACCTCAGTGTGTTCAGGTATCAAGAGGCTTTCTTTTCCTTTGTTGACTGAAGAATCTCCCAGAGTAATCTAGAGAGTAAATATAATTATAAATTACAGTTAAGTAAAACAGAAATCATCATTTGTAGAACTAAGTGTGGTCAAAATAAACCAGCAAAGTGATATTTTGTGTTTCAAATCAGAATCACTGACAAAAACCAAGAATTGTTCTAGAACAATATTTTTCATCCCAAGTCTCTAGCATACCATCCGCACCAAATGACCCATTTGGATGCATTTTAAACATTTATTCTATTGGTAATTTCCAAGTCATGTTCTCTACTAGAAACTTTTATCATTTCAAATTCAATCAGAATTAGGCAATGCCCTATACTTATCACACTACATAAGGGGCTTTTAGCCACAAATGTCTACAAACTAAAGAAGAAAAGAAAAAGGCAAAACCATAATGAGCCATGTGTGTGTGTGTGTGTTAACGTAGAATAAAAGAACTGAAACAGTATACCTGGAGCTTATAAATGTGAGGACCAGAGGCTATGTAGACAAAACAAGAACGTTGGTCCTGACTAACCTGATATTTGAACAAAAGAAAGTTAGAATCTTTGAGAATGAAAGAAGAAAATAATTGAGAAAAAGAAGAGTTGGGGGCGTATATATATATATATATAGAAACACACACACACTCATATACATGGAGAGCAAGGCGAGTGCTTTGAAGGCTTCCCGGAGATGGATTCTCAATTAGAGTGGAAGGAACTACTGCTTTCTTCAGACACTTGGCCTCCAACATCTCTCTCTCTCTCTCTCTCTCTCTCTCTCTCTGGTTTTGGAGGTGGCGGGAAGGGGGTGTATGTTGTGGCACACTCGATGGTCAGAGGAAAGGTGTTTCCAAGTCAAGAGATAGATTCATGTGTCCTGTTTTGTTTTAAGTTTTAACGAGTGGTGTTGTAATCGAATTAATCGAAAATTGAAAAAAAAAATATTATATATTTTAATTGAATTGAATCGATTTTTAATTTGGTTGGTAAAAATAAATTTAATGTCTTAAATGAGTGTCAAACTTCAAATTTGACACCGGTGTCAAAGGATCCTACCTCGTATTTGAGAGCCGTTAGATCTGAGAGCCGTTAGATCAAAAAAAATCAAAGGTACCACATGTTTACAAATCATAGTCGTTGATATTTTTTGATTTAACGACTCTCAAATGAGGTGTCAAACTTCAAATTTGACACCTGTGTCAAAGGATCCTACTTCGTATTTATTATTTTTGAAAAAATCATGACTATTGTTTTGTAGGAATCTTGAATGTTATTGGTAACAAACTATTTTATTTTAGTTTTTTTTATTGTTAATTAGTCTATTTTAACTCTTTGTGACTTTAAAATTTGGTTTAGTTTAAAGACTTTGATTTTTCTAATAAGTTGTAACTTTGAATAACTTTATTTTTGTTCTGTCCTGAGGACAGAGATGTTCAACCTTTATCAGGTTGATTGGTCACTCTGGATCATATAGCCTTGATTAGGGGTATCTATTAAGAAGATATCCATATACCTAGCTTGATCACTAGAAAGAATATGACTGTGGTGTTAGTGTGGTGTAAGTGGTTAATCATGTGTGTTGTACCATCGATGAGCCCTCTTATTTATAGGGGCTGCCTCTGGTTTGAATTGTGGAGCTGAGCTGTAATGGCGCGGGGGGCCATTACAGCCTGGTCGGCCGTTACTGGGTGTAACGTACCGAACGTTATGCTTCCATAATTATGGTCCGTTTCAAGCATTTATCAGGAGTAACGGACCGGGTTCGAGTTCTGCCGGGTTGATATGATGGGCCTGTTAGTGTGGGCCTTCTTACCGGATTGCTGAGGCGGACCGACTTACGTGGGTCTTTTATCCGGGTCCATAACAGTTGCCCCCCAGCCGGGCTATCCGAGACTTCGGGTTGCCTGGGTGCCTGAAGCATGGGCGATGTAACTCGGCATAACTCGTTGGCTGCAATCCGGTGTAGATGTCTCGTTATGTTCCAATTCATTTTTGGATTTCGGCAAATGCCTCTCTCCTGCGCATGCTTGGCCACGCGTCGTTATTCACATGCCTTTGCGTGCTGCAGCTATCTTATGCAGTCTTGTTTACCGTGCGTATTTATGAGTCTCATCATTTTTGTGTGTCGAATCATTGCCTTTTGCGGCGATGGGGTGGCTGTGCCTTTAGCACTTCCAAACTGCTTCACTCTCCACTTGCGATTTTGGCGGTTGTTATCCACGGTGGACTTTAAATGACCCTATTATCCTTGTTCTTTGGTCTTCCTGCAGCCCCTTTTTATTCTGCAGTTTCTATTTTTCTTCGTCATTTTTCCTTTTATCGTTCATAAGCTCTTGTGGTTCCTGGTTTTGCTTTGCTGCAAACTTTTCGTTCATTTACGCTCTCATAATCAGGTATTTTGAAGCTCTTTACCTTGCTTTTAATTTTGTTTGCATTTTCCTTCTCCTATTCGCATGTGTGTAGTCTAGCGTCCTCCTTTCTTATTTCTCTGTTTTCCAAAACGTGATTGCCTTTTTCCTGCTAAAAAATATTGTCTCTTCTAATCTTAACTCTTTGTTCAAAAAATGGGAAGGAAGAAACCTTCCTTCTCAGCTTTGCGGTGTATCCAAGAGGATGACGTAAATTCCGATCTATTGGAACGAATTCCTCCTGGTGCCCGTTACTGGCTTTGGGGGATTCCCAGGACCGAAGAGGAAGAACGGCAAGCCATGCTTCGTGGGTATCGTGGTTCAAGACCTCGTAAAGGTGGTCGAAAAGGCCGTGTAACTCCCAAACCCCGAGTTCCATCACCTACCCGAGTTCCATCACCTACTCGTCCCCCTCCTTCGTCTGAGAGTCCCAGTTTTTCGGGTTCTAATTTTGGGAATTTTCGTCGTTCTCTTCCTGTTTCCCAAGATGTCCTTTGCTTTTCATGTGTCTATCTGAGTTCTCAACTCGTCCAGCAAGGATGTGATTCTTTGGCGGAATCTACCCTTGATAGCTGTCGCCATGGGAGCATTCCGGTTTCTACCCCTCCATCTGGCCGAGTTAATGAACCAATTATGATTTCTGACTTGTCGTCATCATCATCCAGTGATTCATCTGATAGCACTTTAAATTCAGGTATATCCATCCTTATCTGATCCCCTTTTGTTTTTTCATTTCTAAGTATTAATGGCATGTTTTCCTGAAGAAGATGTAGATGAGTCGGGTTCAACCGAGTCATGTTTCGAGTCTCCCCCTTCTTCCCTAGTTTCTCAATTCCCTTGGGTGACATATGAGGTGTTAAACACTACGTCCGGGATGAGTTCCGATGACGTGGCTAGTCTTCCTGTTGGGCAATTGGAAAATTATGACATCTGCCCTCCCTCCGAAGATGAACCAGTTTGTTCTGGAGGGGCAGAAGATGAGCCATGCTCTTTCTTCTTTTACCGAGATGTGATAACCCAACTCGGTGTTCGATTTCCCCTGACAGAGTTTCAGATGGAAATTCTTAACCATCTGCATATATCCCCCACCCAACTCCATCCCAATAGCTGGGGTTTTGTAAAAGCTTTCGAATGATTTTGTGCATACCTGACGCTCGTACCGTCAGTTTGTGTCTTTTTCTATTTTTTTCAAGTCATCTCTTGTCGTACCGGTCGCGAACCCCCTGAACGGAAGGGATGGGTTACCGTTCGTGGAATTCTGGGTCGTAGGTTGTTCCGAGTATACACTGACTCCTTTAAAAAATTTAAGGATCAGTTTTTCAAAGTCTCCGTTCATCCTGGAAAGGAGGTGTGGTTTCTTAATAATTGTGGGACTAAGGATGTAGAGGGGAAATTTCCCTTATGTTGGTCATCTGACCATTTCCGGTTTCCCCCCGCAAGCTATCGTTTTAATGAGTCCGAGTTGAGTCCTTCGGATATTAATACGGCAATCGCTATTGGGAATTATCTACAAACCCGACAGCCTGCCAGTGTTGCCTCATTGATTTACAAATCTCAAGAGGAGCTTGACATGGAATTGAGTATGTTCATCTTTGCATTTTTTATTGTCTTATGACGTTTTGTGGCTGTGTCTAATGTTTGTTCAATAGTTCCCGATATGGCAGGTCAAGCTCAGGAAGATCAATCCAGCAAAAAGAATGACCAACCCAGCTGGTTATCTGTCTTGAGCCGAGGTGCTCCTATCAAAACCGCGGATCCTCTAAGTAAAAAGCGGAAAGCTGTAGATGAGCAGCCCAAGAAGCCTGTTGCTGAAAAAGCTAAGGCTGCGGAGAAATCAAAGGGAAAACCGGATAAGGTTATCTCGGCTGCTCCAGTGGTGACCCCGGCCGTGATCATGCCTCTTCCATCTGCTGGGATTTCCAAACATTGTTGTGGAAATCAGGCCTTACCAACCCCCTGCGGGAAGCTGTTTGCCCTCCGGAAATATTTTTCAACTCTTCTCCCTTTACAGCTGCGCAGATCAAAGAATTGGAGGACATGGAGATCGGCTGCATGAAGATGTCGGCTATGGTCCGACCTCTGCTGTCGCTGAAGAGTAATTACCTTCGTACCTACAACGACTTAGCTACCTGTCAGGGAGAGAAGTCGAAGGTGTTGGCCGAGTTAAAAACGGCCAGGGAGGCGCTGGAGAAGGAAAAGGGGGAAAGAGAGAAGCTTGCAGAAGATCTCTCTTCCACTAGGGAGGCCTTGGCTAAGGTCCAGAAAGAGTATAAGGATCTGAAATCTGTGCATGACTTCAATCATAAGTCCTTGACAGATTTCAAACAGAAATTTGAAGATCTGGAAGCGAAGCTGGAGGAAACTGAAGGTACTGCCCAAGCTTATCGTAGCGAACTCGAAAAGGCCATAACTAGTTCGTTTGAGAACTCTCTCAGCCAATTGCGAGTTGTTAATCCAGGGCTTCAGTTTATCACCCGTGGTATCCATTCTCAGGCTTATGTGAGCAATGGTATTATCATTGGATGTCCTCCAGAATCTCCGCCCTGTGTCTCGGCCAACCCTAGCGAGGATAGACCAGTAGAGGAGAAGGGCAAGGAGGTCAACACGCGTCCTCCTTCTTCCTAGTTTAATTTTTGTAAATTTTGTTATGGCTTTTTTAAAGCCTCTCTGTAAGGAATATTTGCCGGTTTATGCCTGGCTTTTATATATATGTTCTAACTTTTGATTCACATCAGTTAGTTTGGTTTATACAACCTGGCCAAGGTTGGAGCATGTTTGAACGGATTCCGATTTTATCATTTATTTATAACGCATACTTTTTGGTTTAGCTATGCAAACTAAACCGGCATACAGATCATTTCGTCATTTAAGACGCGTCTGTGTAAAACTTTTTTCCAAGGCAGAGGCAATCATGGCACCTGCCCATATTTGAAAACAAAAGGTAATAGGTAATTTTGACCTGATCAGGATCATTGTTGGCAGATTGCAACTCATACCTTGGTTTGTATTCGATACTAATAACAAATAAGAGTAGATCTTAAATAAGAAATAAATCCTCATTTATTTATTGGTTCGAGTAATACATGAAAAATGCCAGCATATTTGGCTTTTAAATAAAGTCCCTAATAGAGGATAACTTTTATTATAGAATAGGTGAGGGCTTTTCAACTATAATATGTCTTCAGCTTGTCTGCATTCCATGTTTTTTTAATTGGTTTGCCCTCAATTGTTTCGAGGACATATGCACCCTTTCCGAGTTTGTTTTTAACCCGGTAAGGGCCATCCCAATTAGCAGCTAACTTGCCTTCTCTTGCATTGCGGTTACCGATATCTGCTCTTCTGAGAACTAAACCATTGATCTCGAAGCTTCTTGGCCGCACCTTCTTATCATGCCTGGCCGCCATCTATTGTTTGGCTATAATATCTCGGCAATGAGCTAAAACTCGAGTTTCCTCGATGAGGTCTAACTCGGTAGTGAGCATTCTGCTGTTCTGTTGCTCGCCTTGCGTTATACTATTCATCCGTCTCCAGGAGGTCTCTCCGACTTCAACCGGGATCATAGCCTCACAACTATATGTCAATCTAAAAGGAGTTTCCCCTGTTGATGTTTGGGTACTTGTTCTATACCCCCACAAAACGAAGTGTAGCTGCTGAACCCAACTTCCTTGAGCGTCTGCCATTATTTTCCGGAGGCCTTCCACGATTATCTTGTTTGCTGCTTCAGCCTGTCCGTTTGACTGTGGATGTTCGACAGAAGCGAATCGATGTTTTACATGAAAGTCCTGCATCAACTGTTGGAAGTTTTTGTCAACAAACTGTGTTCCATTGTCTGTGACCAATTCAGCTGGTATTCCGAACCTGGAAATTATGTTTTGCTCAAAGACTTTCCGGATTCTAGCTGAGGTGATAGTGGCCACCGGTTCTGCTTCTATCCACTTTGTGAAATAGTCTACTGCCACAATTAACCATCTTAGTTGTCCCTCAGCTGCTTTGAAGGGTCCTAAGAGGTCCATTCCCCATTTAAAGAATGGCCAAGGAGCTGATATATACCTCATTTCTTCTGGCGGTGAGAGGATATGCTTGGCGTGCTTTTGGCAGCTATCACATTTTTTCACATGCTCTTTTGAATCCATCTCCATAGTTGGCCAGTAGTAGCCAGCTCGTAGTGCTTTTCGAGCTAGTGCTTTGCCACCCATATGATGCCCGTTGATACCTTCATGGATTTCTGACAATACGTAATCGACATCTTGGTAGCCAAGACACTTTAACATCGGGGTGTGCAATCCTTTCCTAAACAGTTGATTGTTCACCATTGTGTACTACGTTGCATCCTTGATGAGTTTCCGAGATTCCAAAGCGTCTTCCGGCTTTGTCCCTTTTTCGAGATACTCAATAATAGGGTGCCGCCAATCTGTCGTAGCTGTGATCATCATGACGCAACTTGGGTTGGGTAGACTTTGTTGTATTACCGTCCTGTGGTTTCCCGGATTCTTTATACTGGCCAACTTTGATAATATATCAGCTCGGCCGTTTTCTTCCCGAGGTATATGTTTGATTTGAGCCGTGTCGAAGTTGGCCATCAACTCTTTTACCTTTTGCAAGTATTTAATCATTAAGGGTCCCTTGCTTGGCATTTGCCTTCTATCTGAGATGCAATTAACTGGGAATCGGTGAATACTATCACATGGTTGGCCCCGTGATCTTTGACCTGTAGCAGCCCGGCTAGAAGTGCTTCATACTCGGCTTGGTTATTTGATGTTGGAAAACTCAAATTCAAAGAGTGTTTTATGGTTACCCCTTCTGGGCTTTCGAGTATGACGCCGACGCCACTCCCTTTTTTATTAGAAGATCCATCTACAAAGACTTTCCAAGCTTTGCCGGTTTGGTCTTGTTCTTGGTGCGGTGACGTCATCTCCATTACGAAGTCGGCCAAGGCTTGTGATTTAATAGCCTTCTGACTTTCATAACTAATATCAAATTCACTTAGCTCGATTGCCCAACTGGCCATTCTCCCAGCCAAGTCTGGTTTGTGCAATACTTGCCTAACCGGCTGGTTAGTGCGGACTCGGATCTGGTGCCCCTAGAAGTAGGGTCGCAATTTCCTTGCTATAACTAGCAGTGCATATGCTACTTTTTCCAGTTTTTGGTATCGTAATTCAGCACCTTGTAGCGCTCTACTAATGAAGTAAATTGGTTTTTGGTCCCCCTCTACCTCCTTGATCAGGACCGCGCTCACGGCTTCCTCGCCCACGGCCAAGTATAAGGTCAGGATGTCTCCTAACTCGGGCTTTGTCAGTATTGGCGGGGTCGATAAGCATTGCTTCAATTTAGCAAACTCCTATTGGCATTCCGGGTTCCATTCTTCTGCTGCTTCCTTTTTCAGCAGTTTAAAGAAGGGCAGGGCATTTTCAGCCGATTTAGGAAAAAAACGTGTTAATGCCACGATTCTGCCCGTCAGTTGTTGTACCTCCTTTTTGTTTCGTGGCTCCCTCATATCCAGAATCGCTCTGCATTTTTCGGGGCATTTGGCCGGGTTAAGGCGTATACAATATGCCCTGAGTTTGTTGAAAGTTTGTTCCAAATCCTTGATGTGCATGGTTGCACAAAAAGATTTGACAATCA
Source organism: Gastrolobium villosum (assembly GCA_032173675.1). Lineage (NCBI taxonomy): Eukaryota > Viridiplantae > Streptophyta > Magnoliopsida > Fabales > Fabaceae > Gastrolobium > Gastrolobium villosum. The sequence continues at coordinate 2,144 of JAVKPL010011897.1, read as the reverse complement.
TATCATCAATATATACCTCAACATTTTTTCCCAGCTGGTCCTCGAAAATCTTGTTCATCATTCGTTGGTATGTGGCCCCTGAATTTTTCAACCCAAACGGCATAACATTATAACAGTAATTTGCTTTTTCAGCAATAAAGACAGTTTTTTCCTGGTCCTCGGGATACATTGGGATCTGGTTGTACCCGGAATATGCATCCATGAAGGATAGGAGTTGAAAACCGGCCGAGTTGTCCACCAGTTGGTCTATGTTGGGCATTGGGTATGAGTCTTTGGGGCAGACCTTGTTTAAATCTGTGTAGTCAGTACAAACTCTCCATTTTCCATTTGGCTTTTTGACCATCACTACATTGGCCAGCCATGTCGTGTATTGTATTTCTCGGATGAAGCCTGCCTCTAAGAGTTCCTTGACGTGATCTGCCAAAACTTGTTGTCGCTCGGGTCCTAACTTCCTTTTCCTTTGGGAGATCGGCACTGATCCTGGGTAGACCGACAGTTTGTGGCAGCAGAATTGTGGGTCGATACCCGGAATTTCCGACGAGGTCCATGCAAAGACATCTTTGTTGTTCCTAAGGAATTTAGCAATCTCTGTCTTAAGTGAAGGATCGGTGGATTTGCCAATCCGTGTGTATTGGCCGGGCTCGTCTCCTAGTATCAAATCTTCCAACTCTCCGTCGGGTTCTGGTCGTGGAATTGTTTCTTCCCTCATGTCGAGTTCAACGACATTGACTGACTTCCTTTTGTGCGAGGATGCGGGGTCAGTGATGTGTTTATCTCCTGGATGGATTCGAGGGGGGTTTGTCTCCTTAATTGTGTCGAAATAACAACCTCGAGATTCCTTCTGATCACCGCAAACTGTGATAATTTCATTGGTGCTACTCACCATTTTGATCTTCTGATGCTTGGTGGAGACCATCATGTCCCACTGATGTATTGTGGGTCGACCTAAGATTATATTATACTCAGAGGGAAAGTCGGCTACTATGAACCGCACGCGTTCTGATTTGAACGCATGTTTTGTTCCCAATGTTAACCTTAGATCTATGTATCCTTTCGGAGTGTGTGTTGCCCATTAAAGGCTATTAGCTCTGTTCTACAAGGATGAAGATCTTCCTCATCGAGATGCATTTTTTTGAATGCGTCCCATAATATGATGTCAGCACTGCTTCCGGCGTCCACGAAGATTTTTCTAACCTGACAGTTGACTAGAGTTCCCGCGATGACCAATCCGTCAACGTGTCCTGGCATGACCCCTTGCATATCGTCCTTTGTGATATATAGCAAAGGAGGATCCGGATCTTGTTGAGTTTCTTTGAAAGTGGGGTGGTCTCTAATGGATAGGACTTCCCTTAAATATTTTCGTCTTGCATTCATCGTGTCACCGCCACCTCCCAGGGCTCCACTTATTACATTGCATTCAAAAGCTACCTCCGGGAATTCGTCGTGGCTGGGTCCTTTTGTGGAGGTGTTATTTTCCGGGGCCTTATTTTCCGGAGCCGGGCTCCTGTTTCTCTTTCTATTGTCAAACTTTCTTTTGTTATTTTTAGCCCCTTGTGTTTCATATTGTCTTAGCTCGGCCGTCTCGTACGAACTTTTCAACTGCATCTCGGAGATCCCAACATTGGTCCGTGGTGTGACCGGGTCCCCCTCTGTTAAATATAGGCCGAGGTCTGTCTACCTTTCGCATTTCCGTCATGGCCACTTCTCTCCATATTTGTGATCGCGGGTCATTCAGTGGTGTATATTTGTCATATTTCCCCGAATTCGATCACGGGAGTCAGGAATTCGTGGTCTGTTTTCTTTTTTCCGGAAATCGGCCCGATTCCGGTGTTGTGGCAACGGGTTTTTGTCTTTCGGATTTATTCCATTTTCTTCTGGTTGAGCGTTGGCTATCTCCATTTGCTCGAGTTCTAAGTATTTTTTAGATCGAGTTCTGAATTATTCGAGTGTTTTCACAGGGTCTTTGTAAACCGACTTGGCAAGCCTAGAAGATCCGTCCAAGCCGGCCACAATGAGATGAAACATCAAACGTTCTCTGGTAAATTGGGCACTTGTAAGGCAGCATCTTTGAACCGATTGAGGTATTTTTGGAGTGTCTTCCCGAGGATTTTGCCGTATTTTGCCGAGTGCGAATTTGGATTTGG
>JAVKPL010011895.1:0-56094 GCA_032173675.1 Gastrolobium villosum | reverse complement strand
TCCCTGAGTGTTGATCCTGCACATGACAACCAGACTTTGAGAATTCAACTTTGCAATCACTGTCAACTAATTGACCAACTGAAATAAGGTTACTGGTAAGATCAGGGGAAACATAAACATTGGTAAGAGATGAAGAAATATCACCAATTGCTGTGATAGGTAAATTGTTTCCATCTGCAGTGTGTATTTGCAAATTACCAGAGTAATTTGTAACATTGGTAAGAGAAGCAACATTGTTGGTCATATGATTGGATGCGCCAGAGTCAAAGTACCAAGGAGAGCTGGATAAAGAAACTTTACCTGAAAAACCCAAAGCAGAAAATGCAGAAACAATCATTTGTTAAACCATTTCAGGGGTTAAGGTTGGCACAGAAACAGGCGGATTCTGATCCACAGAAACAAGAGTAGTAGAAGAGCCAACAGTGCCAGTGAAGGCTGTTGCATTTCTCCGTGGTGGTCTGATTTGACATTCTTTGATGATGTGACCTTTTTTGCAGTAATTACAGAACTTTTTAGGACAGTTTGAAGCAAAATGTCCATGGCCTTTGCAGCAGAAACATTGGACAGTACTCATGTCTCGACCTCGAGGTTTGCCTTGTACTGCATATGCTACAGGAATGGAGGCAGGTTTCTGGTGTTCCATGTTTGTCTGAGTAAGGAGACGTTGTTCTTCACGAAGCAATTCATTTAGACATTCATCCAAGGAGGGAATAGGAGCCCTGTTCATTAGGTTGGTGCGAGTGCCCTCAAAAGTAGATCTCAGTTTCATAAGAAATTGATCTCGTTTTGTGGTGTCATGAACATTTTGGACAACAGTTTTTCCTTCAGTCGACAAATCTTTATAGACAATGTCAGTGTATTCAGCCCAAAGATTCATGAAATGAGAATAGAATTCAGAAATTGAGAGACTATCCTATTGAAAAAGAGAAATTTCATGTTCAAACTGGAACCTGCGAGCAGTGTTTGTTTGGTTATAAATTTTCTTCAAATAGTCCCACATCTTTGCTGCCGTTGTGAAGGGTCTGTGATTGAGGACAATACTAGGCTCAACAGAGCCTATGATCCAAGTCATTACGTGTGCATCTTTGGCCTCCCATTGGGCATGTGCCGTTTGGTGCGTCGTTTTGTCAGGAGCAGAATTAGTTCCGTCAACAGGACCCCAAAGCTCCTTATCTTTGACAAAGATCTGGAACTGGAATGCCCATGTGGAGTAGTTCTTTCCATTAAGACGAACAAAAAGAACATCATATTTTTCAGTAGACATGATGCTGAAAAAAAAAATTGCGGGAGGAAAAAAAACCAAGAACCGCGACGTGAACAGTACGTGCAAAAGACTAGAACTGGGAACTTAGAGACTGTGAGCACAGCGAAAAACTAGGAACTTAGGAACGAAACCTAGACTGATACCATGTCAAACTCAGAGAAATTGGGATAAAAACTGTGTGTTCTCCTTTGGAGAATTCTCATTTAAATAGTATGTGATACAAATACATAGTAACCTACCGCTAATTAATTAAGGATATAATTACACAATAACAGTTACATAGTTACAAATCTGCACAAATAATGCCAAATATTCTGCAGTTATACAGTTACAAATCTGCACAAATAATGCCAAATATTCTGCCCATCAATTCTATTGACAATAACTATCTCACTCAGTGGTATTTCCACTTACAAAAGGATAAAAAGCAAAAGGAAAAAAAAAAGGTGTCAGCTGTACAATTTGCCTCAACTAAATTGTGATTTACAGTCCATTCAAGCGAGAAGTGATGTTTAGGAAAGCATATTCCGTGCAAGGAATTGTGAGACCACCCATTGGATGATCATATTCGAATTCTTCTTCTGCTTGGCTTAGTAATTCTTGAAATGAAGATTGATTCAAGTATGAAATGGTAATCACAAACCGCTTCATTTTCTCTCCTACATAGATTGCAAGATAGCCTTTTGGGGCTTCCACAGCCTTGGAAGCTGCTTGGGTTACAGCAAATGAAGTCCTTCTAATGCCAGGTAAGTGCAATCTCATTGTTATGAGTTGCAAAACACCAAGAACAATACAATGAATGCAAGGGCTTGTGTAAGAAAGAAATATTTGAATTCTTAATTTTATTACTGACTTGTAATCCTGGAGAATGCCATGATGAGCATATAAAGATAGATATACGAGTCTGTGAAAACAACTCTACTAAATTGAATGGTTGGTGGGCTATTTAATGGGTCTAGTTAGAGACAAGTGTAAGTGAGATGTCACATTGTATTGTCTTCATGGAGTTAATCAAATATTACTAGAGATTTGAAAATTCAAGCCAACTTAGTTACCCCTTCAGAAAGAGACTTTAAAGCCAATAATTGCATAGCCGATGTAATGGCCTTCTTCTTTTGTTCCAGACAGGCTCAAAACATATCAGATAGGTTCTTCTTATTGATAAACTACCAGTTGTTGGAATCTGATATATAGACCACGACATCTAGCTAATATCTATTAAATAATGGAATTGGAGGCAAGGGAAGACCACATTTTGTGACGATATCCTATGTTCCTGACTAATATTACAAGTACTTGGAAGACATCAAGTATGGTCCCGGCCTTGAGCCAATCACTTCCCTAATCACTAAGATAGTACAAAAAATTGTCTACGGTAGAGTGGTTATGTAGATATGTTGCACACTCCACATAACAATAGTAGTACAAGAAGTACACATCCATTATATATTCCATGCAAGACAATATTTACAAGGTTTTGCTCGGACTAGATGAATATCCAGTTGATAAAGCCAAGCCAAAGTTTGTGAGCTTTCCTATGGTCTTACTGTCAAGCAATTAGATACAAGGCAATCTCTGCAGAGATTGACTAAATACCTTAGGCTAATAAATATAGGAATTTTGGTTTCTTAAAGCACTTAGATCTAACACACACACACACATATATATATATATATATATTGAGGTAGGATCCTTTGATACCTCATCTGAGAGCCATTAGATCAAAAAAGATTAATGGTGTTATATGCTTACAAATCAGAGTCATTGATCTTTTTTGATCTAATGACTCTCATATGAGATGTCAGTTTCAAATTTGATACCGGTGTCAAAGGATCCTACCTCATATATATATATATATATGTATGTGTGTGTGTGTGTGTGTATGTGGTAGGATCATTTGACACCAGTGTCAAATTTCAATTTAGACACCTCATCTGAGAGCCGTTAGATCAAAAAAAATCAACGACTCTGATTTGCAAGCATGTGACACCATTGATCTTTTTTGATCTAATGACTCTCACATGAGGTGTCAAAATTGAAATTTGACACTGGTGTCAAAGGATCCTACCTCTATATATATATATATATATATATATATATATATATATTTATAATTTTACAACTTCGGCCACTGACCTGGTTAGAATGAGAATATCAGAAATTGTTCAGCAACTTTGGTTGAACTTCAGCACAAGTGGAACTAAAATATGATAATACAGCCTGCTTGTCTTATAAGCTCCTTTCGGGCCTGTCCTTGTAGTATTGCTGAACAAGTGGGTTTTGACTCAATTTCTTACTTGAATAGTCTCTGACCTAGCTAAAACTTCTGCTTAGTCTGTGTTGATTAATATCTTTTGATTTAATACAGCATCTGGTTAAAGCAGTGTATAAGGAAAATTAAACTTCTGATATTTGTAGTGTTGTTCATCAGAGTTATCCAGATATACTTACTGTTATAATTAATTAGTGTTTAAATTCTGGCGTCTGGAAATTTGAAAACAAATTTGTTTTTCTGATACTTAAATTCTGATATTGTTAATTCACTGAAACTTGGTCAAAATAAGTGCATGTGAGGTCTGATCATATAGTAACTATTTTGTTGTTCACTCTATAGCATTATACATCCATATCTCTCCTTGAATTAACTGTATTGCATATATTAGATTTACGAAACAGCAAGATTGTAACACCTTTTCCCATTGCAATATTACTACATGAGTAAATTGATGCCTTTACCCGAGTAAACATTCTCATTGGACAAATTCATATTAGTTCATTTATTAGATTCAATTCTCTATATCATCTGATTTGATCTGATATCTGCTAGTGCACTGTAGCTACTGTAGTCTAAAGCGATTCTGGTCTTTTTTTTTTTTTTTTAACATTTACCTGAGTAAGCTATTTAGTGTTACTCGAGTAAAATACCTTTAAAAAACCAATTTTTGCTGCCGTATTGGTGTCCGTATCATTAGTGACATAAGCTGAGTTTTCTCTGTTGTGGCACTTATCACTGATTTGTATTTGGCCAATTAAACATTACATTGAGCTTCCAATAGTACTTTAAAGCTGCGCATACTATACTGCCTTCTTAAGGTGCAAGGTACAGCTTCCTAAGCCTTAAAGCATCATGATAGAGACTTTCAACCCAAATACAAACCAACAACAGAAAACGGGAAAGTGACCAAAGTGTCACGTTTGGATAAAAAAACTACCTGCCACGCCAATAGTAAATTTTGTCAAAATGCCACACAGCATAATTCGCTACACAGTGTAGCGAATTATGCCGCGTGGCATTTTGACAAAATTTACTGTTGGCATGGCAGTCTGGTAATTTTTTTGTCCAAACGTGGCAAAATGGTCACTGTCCCACAGAAAACAAAGAGTTTTTGGTCTAGTAAACCAGAACTTTATATCATGGAAATCAAGAGACAATTACAAGCCTAATGACAGTGAACAGAGACACGATTACAGGGAAAGGAAAATTACAATGAACTGGAAAATGCAACAACAGTAAAGGAAATAATAGTAAAAGGATAGTGTGAGACAATTGGAGAGGCCTCACTCTCTCCCAAGGACAGCTTCCTCACCTTGTTTTGATTAAGCATCTAACAGGACAGCTTTGAAGTTTTGAGCATATAGGAACAGAAAGGATAAAATTGAACTTACTTAACTTGCTTGATTGTTATTTGAAGTCAATCTTGTCTAATCAAACAAAATTAGCAATATGCATTGCATTCTTCTTGGCCTCAACCTCTTCATGAACTGTTGCATTCTTCTTGTGATTTATTAATGTCAGTAAATGAATTGGCCCCAACAAATTAAGGAGCATCATCATGTACAGCACATCTCTGCAAGAAAACAAGCAAAACAACTATCAGCTAATTTATTCCAAAACCATTTTGTTTTTTCAGTAACATCAGTTGGATAAATTTTTTACCTTGACATTAGAGAGGTCTACATTGTGCTCCTCAAGAAAGCTTATAAATTCTTTGAAGTTCTCTTCTGTTTGAGGATAGTGGGTGCTGTCTGGCCAAATAGCCTGTATTGTTTATATAACACTTTGAGTAAGCAAAATTGCTTTTGCAAAAATGATTTTGAGTATGATAAATATCATGAGGTCACGAACCGCCCCCCCCACTTTCGGATGGAATTCAGAAAAGCACAAGGTAGACTAAAAAATGGGCTTGTGCAACACAAGGCAGACCAATAATAGGCTTATGTCATATCCGCGCTTCAAGCCCAAAGGGCTCTTGCGTGAGGGGGTGTGTTAAAGAATATAATATAAATCATTAAAAAGGCCCTCATCCAATACCTTAAGGTTTTGGGTTGAAGTGCTTCTTTACATGTATGATTTGATAAAAAGCAATCTTTTAAGTTTTTACCTCAAGTACACCCTGCTGAGCCACTACTCTGCCAGCAGCTGTTGTTGCACCCCCAGCTAGAAAGCTAGAGTGCATAAATGTACCCTTCTTCTTCTGCCCCACATACAAGGCCCTTGAGGTGCTAAGAACAAATATCCATTTGGAGTTTCCATCAGTATGCACAAGTCTTCCATCGTGTCTGTAGACCAGTTTCCCATTTTCAACAATTACTTTATATTCTTGCCTTTCTTTCTGCAAAGGTAACAACAAAGATAAACATTAGATCCAATATGAGACAGCATTATGTGTTTATTGTGATTACAAATGCGGGATTGTCCAATGATAACTTACTGGTCCAAGATACTTAATGCACTGGCGTTGTAGGGTAGCCCTTGGGCATTTATCATGATTTATTTCTTTACCATCTCCAACATCCAACCTGCATATTACAAATCACATAATTAACCACCAACATCTTAGGGCTGTTTGGAGCACCTGATAAGGAAGTTAGGATAGGATAACTTATTATATCCTACTTTTATTTCTTGTTTGATGGGTCAATAGGATATGATTAACTTATCTTATTGTCTCATTTTATCCTATCCAATACATGATTTCTTATCCTATGGGGGGAGCTGGGTTAGGATTCAATAGGATAGGATATCAATATTGGATACCCAATATATCCTCACGCTACCCAATATATTCCCACACTACCCAATATATTTATATTTATTACATTATATTTTGTTTTTTCTTTTTCTTTTCTCCTTCTACATAATCTTATCATATTACTAACCAGGTGCTCATCAAACACAGGACATGATATGGGCTTATTAGCCCCATATCATATCATACCTTTATCCTATCATGTCCACTAAACGAGCCCTTAGCTTCTGTAGTTTTACCAGCTTCATGATAATTACAGTCAAGGCGAAGATATAGACTATTAGATATATTAGAGTAAGAGTTTACCAGTAGAAAAATGGTTGGGTACTTTGGCTTTCAAACCAAATATCATAATACAAGCGCAAATTGCATCCATATCGATGACGTGGGTCAATCTGTGCAGAAAACAAGGAGGAATGGACATTGTTAATATTATATTAGACCATAAACTAAAGGGTACTATAATTTCAAGGTTGAATAGAGTTAATGGAATAATGGATAACTTACAGCTTCGAGCCAATATTGCGGGGCTAATTTTTGATCCTTGTCATCCTTGGACAAACCTTTTCCAACCTATATGAGGAACAGTTATAAAAAACAATAGCCCAAATTAAATAACATATTTAAGAAAATGAGTGAAGTTAATTTCATTTAGAGAAAGTTGAATTTCAATGAAATATACATCAGCGGTTTCTTCTTTCTGAACATCAAAGTTTGAAACAGAACTCCACCTACATCATTTAAAACTCATCAATTGATAACATATATGACAGAAGTTTAAGCAATTAAATATCCAACTCAAAAATATTGCTTTTCCATTGAGACTAACCAGAGCTCCTCCATCACAACAGCACAATCTGCAAGGTTTCTTCGAGTACGGTAACTCTTGTACACTTTCTGAAGTTTAGTTGCTGCAGCATCAAGCTCACTAACTGGTCTTGGGGAAGAGAAAACCACTGCTTCAGCCATATTATGCTGCACTTGTTCACTTGTGCTTGCATCAGATTCCGAATCCATGATCTTCATATCTTCAGGGCATGAATGATTTCTATCAAGGATCACATGTTCGGGTTTGTTATCCTTCAACCTGCTTGAACTGTTCATCGTAGTGAAACCTTTTGGCAATACAGTTGTTGTTTCTGATTCTCTTTTCTTTGAAGCTTCCTGCACAAGTAGAGCACAAATCCATTAAGAATATTTTCAAAACCCCTCAATTTTGAAGAGTTTATTTTAATCTAGAGTTGTTCTTGTTTCAAAGTCTATTTTGAAAGAGGAGAACTGCAACAACGCCTTAAATTAACTAACTTTTTTCTTTTGTTTTGTTGTGTAAACTTTAAATCTCTAAAGAACCAATTCAACCCAAAAACTTACGCCCCTTCACACTAGAGCTCACTGAACTTAAAGGGTGGGATAATGCACAGACCAACCTACTTGTGCGACAAAGAAATTCCACTCGAAGAAAGTGGGGGCGTCGGGAATCGAACTCGGGACACGAGGCTCTGATACCATGTAAAGAACCAATTCAACCCAAAAGCTTAAGCTGATGGATGAGATTACATTAATGGTTTTATATAAAGGGCGGACCCAGTTCAAATACCCATTTCGTGAGTGTCTGGGGAAGGGAATACTCTAGGCAGCCTTTCCCCTGCTTTTTGCAGAGAGGTTGATTCGAACCCGCGACCTAACACACCATGGCAAGCAAGCTTACCGCCGAGCCAAACCTGCCCTTCAATTTAATGGTTTTATATATTTCTAACAAAATCAAAGAAATGAAATAGAGGATGCATATAACTCTAGTGATCCATCATCCCATAGTGTTTCTTTCCTAAACCAGACAACAAAACAAGTCTGGTTTTACATAACAAACAATTGCATCAAAAGCAACGGATACAAAAATGCAACGTGAATATTTACCTTTCTTATATATGAATGAACAAAGATGGGTTTATATCAGTGGCATCCTTTGCTTATATATAGATATATATGGTCCCAGGAAGACAAATTGTTGACACTGCAGGCTTGTGTCAAATACGTCACAAAAATAGTAAAATGAGAGAAAAGGGGTAGTCTATGATTTCCACACCAAATCTTCCAACACACTTTCCAATAAGAAAATAAGAGTAATGTTCCAAGTTTGCTTGTGTTTAATTTTATTTTTATATTTTCCGAAGTCCAACCCACGAGTTGCATTGGGTGGTTCATCAAAGCTTTGATGGTTGAATCCCCGTTTTGGGTTTGTGAAGAGGAAAAAACCCCTTATAAATTGTTTTTTTTGTATTAATATTTTTTTTTTTTTTGAGTTACAAACTTTAAAAAATTCTATAAACGGATCATTCTCATCTTATGTTATTCTGGGGACCATAAACATTTAAGAACGGAGAACAGAGAACAAGGATAAAGCTGTCGGTCAAAGAAAGTAAGCTTATAAGAAACACGAATTGCTTTTAATATAATTAAGAAACTTCAACTTGTGCTTAATTTATTTTGGGTACATAATGGGGTTAATCTAAGAAAGTGTAATCCATGACATATTCATTACTTGAGAAATTTTCAATTAAAACAAGAATGTCACATATAAACCAAAGGAATTGGCTCAAGTGGTAAGGTATTTGGATTCGCTTAAGTAAGAACTTGAGTTCGAGATCTCGTGTATGCAGAAAATTCTCGGACTGGACATAATCGGGGCGAAGCCCCAAAAATCAGTGGAGCAATCCAAAAAAAAGAATTTCACATATAATATGCGGTGAGCGTGGATCGAACACGCGACCTTCAGATCTTCAGTCTGACGCTCTCCCAACTGAGCTATCCCCGCGTGATAATAAAATGCCATTTAATTTCTATGGCATTTAATATTCATTAATTATTTTACATGTATTTAACAATTTTTTAATATATATTCTCTTAAATTTTTCGTTGGGAGTGTCTAATCTAAATTTATTAGGTCAATTATTTTTATGGTTATTGGATCAAAATCAAATTAACGGCTCTCACTTAATATTATTTTGTAACTATTGATTTGATTTTGATCCGACAACCATAAAAGTGATTGTAAGAGATCGTGAGGAAAAAGAAATTGTAAATATAATTTTTCCCGTAAAATATATTAAAGGTAAAATGAAAATAAGAGTTCTTGCATCAAAGAAGTGTTATTGGATATCACTTCTCACTTGAATAGGTGCTAATTAACCCCATGAAGATAAAACTGACGCAGACATATACTAACATAATTTGTGTAACAGTTTATTTTTTTCTTTTTGTGCGAATATGAGAATTAAACAAATAATCTAATATAAATTATCCAAACTTCTAACTGTTAGATCAACTCTAATGACTTAACATAGTTTCTTACACCTTGAAAACATTTTCTCCCTTTTTTGTTATCGTACATGGGAAAGTTTAAAAATTTTCTTCTGAATGAGAAGTTTATGAATAGTACAGTATTTATCTCGTTTTCTCTTCAAATATCAATGTGAAGATGTGATCATCCTATGCACATGGTCTCACAATTCCCTGCATCGAGGATGTGCTATTATATATGAGCTTATGTAGTAGGAAAATACTTATCTTATGTTGTAGAAAAAAAAATATAAATGGGACCCACAGGTAAGAGGAGAGAAAAAAGAGAGTGGTGGGACGCAACCTCTTTTGTGTGTAGGAGAGTTGTTTATCTCATGTAAAATGAGATAAACATAACCCATTATATATAGCTTCTCGCATGAACGTGCTATAGTTCTCATATTGTAACAGCTCGTGTCGATCTGGTTTGTTAACATCAAAACGATATTAAACACAGCTAATTTATTAAATATTTGCTGAAGCTAAACTCATTAAAATATGGATAAACCTGCTTACCAAAAAATATATATATATGGATAAACTTTTTCCATTCTTCATTAATTTATAATCATTACTTACATGTCAAGTTAACTGCATATTATACAAGATTTGTTCAACTCTCTTACTTACAAATTACATATATGCTTACTTAGAGCCTGTTTGGATCCTCTTATTTTTAAGCTAGAAGTTATTTATAAGTTAAAGCTAAGAAAAAGAGCTTAAAAAAAGAAGCTAAAAGCTATTTGTAAAACACATAAAAAATTTAACTTAAAAATTACTTAAAAACACATATTCTAAGAAAATTATCTCTCTCTCTCTATCTTTATCTCTCTTCATTTAAAAAAAAGCACACAATTCAAGGAAAATGGATAAGAGCTTAAAAAAAATCTCCTCCTACGAGCTTTTAGTTTTCAGTTTTTTCTATATTATAAAAAAAAGAGCTTTTCGTTATAAGAGCTTTTCCCAAAATCTATTTGGTCTAGCTTATGCTTATAAGTAGCTTCTAGCTTAAAGAAAGGAGGATTCAAACAGGCACTTACACAATTCATAATCTATGTCTTTGAAGAGAATGTTCTTTAGTTTAATGTCTCTTCTTAGCCATTGGTTACTCCATTATACCTAGGGCTGGCAATACGGGCCAGCCCGCCCCGGCCCGCCCAAAATGGGCTAGCCCGCCCCGGCCCGTTTTGACAAAATGGGTTGAATTGAGCAACCCGACCCGTTTTATGAGTGGGTTGGCGGGCTACGGGCCAGCCCGCCTAAAATAAATAAATAAATATAAATAATATAAAAATTAAATACAAAAAATTAAATTCTGCATAAAACACATATATATATATATTTTTTTTGCATAAAAGCATATAAAAATCTGCATAAAATCCTAATGTGTTTATGAAACCAAGAAGATCAGTGTTTAATAATCTACATAGAAATATGCATCTTTCAATCCAGAAATAATAATAAAAAATAAAATCATATCAAGGTAAAACAGAATAACAAAACAAGTAACAAAGTGTTGTATGAGTAGTCCACAACAATTCGAAAAAGCCACTTGCATGCAGAGAAGTTACATTACAATTGGGTAACCTAAAAAAAAAAGGGGCTTGGCAGGCTAACCCGCCCCGTGGCGGGCCGAGCCCGGCGGGCTGGCGGGTTTGGCGGGCTGGTGGGTTGAAAAACTCAACCCAGCCCGCCTTGTTTGGTGGGCGGGGCGGGCCAGCCCGACGGGCTCAACCCATTTTGCCAGCCCTAATTATACCTACTTCATTCTTCCTATTTACACACGCTAAATTAAGGCATTACAATTCTTTTAAAAATACATTTTTTCTCTCCATAAATTCCTTTATGTCTTTGTGAACATCCAATTTTGTCCTAAATATTTAAAATACAAAAAAGTAAAAATGATATAAAAAAATTAAACTGTGACTATCCAATTATATTCTTTTCTAAGTAATAATAGTTGTAGTATAATAATAATAATAATAATAATAATAATAATAATAATAAAAATAAAATTAAGAAATGGTTTAGAAGAAGATTTAAAAAAAAATAAATAAATAATTCAAAAAAAAAAAACATAACGATATAAAAAGAAGGAAAAACAAAAAAGCAAAAAAAAGTATTTGTTTAATGTGTTTTGTTTTTTGCTTTTAGTCAACTTGTTTTGTTTCTATCTTAAAAAAGAAGAAACCATGAATTTGGGCAGAGAGCATCGCAGAGAAAAAAGAAAAAAAAAGAATGGAGCATGTCTTGCGTCAAAAATTGCTCTTGTGGGTTCATGGATCAGACAATTAGAATAAAGAAAAAATTATTTAATGATTAAACCAAAAGAAGCAATAAAAAAGAGGAGGGAAAATTGATGGTATAGAAAATGTTTCTAAAGCATGGAAAAGGAAAATGAAAGGATCAAGAATGTAGGAAAAATCAAAAGAGAAAAGGATGTAACATAAAAGGGTTCTGAGACACTTTTCTGCATAAAAGGGGACAGTAAGGCAAGGAATGAGAGGGAGTTTTTCCACACAAAAAAGAGAAGAGGAAAATAGATAATAACATCCACCCCAAAACCTTCCACCAGAAAAAAAAAAACACTAATACCTTGACATCAAACACTAGTTATTAGCCTTCATTGTCTCATCACCACTCCTTTCTCTTAAAACTTGATACTGGCATTTTTGGATTGAAAAGAGAGGAGACGTTTTTGTGCTCAACAAGTGTTTTATACCAAGTGTCATTTCAGAACCTATTTTGAATCAGAACCTCTCACCATGCTTTACACTGTCAGAGCAAGATAAGCAACACTTCAGTCTTACATTTTCCTCTCTGAGGGTCGCCATTTTTTGGTCCGCAGGTTCCATTATATGCAAGGAATTCTCAACTCAAAGTCTAGACAGTGCTTCCCTTAAATATACCAATAATAAGTGAGGTAGGAGACTTTGGATGAGCTGTTGGAGTTCAAATATTTGCTCGTTAAAGGGACGAACTTGAAACTCGACATTCAAGTAAGATTTTCCGGCTTTGGCATTTTCTGTTCAGTATTCGTGTATGCCACAAAGTCAAGACGAGTGGGTAAACATTTTGCATTTCAAGAGTATTTTACTGATATGAATTTTACTCTGTTCGTCTTTAGTCTGTTCGTCTTTAGTTTTTGACCGCATGTTTTTACTTGCTCTTTATATTTTAATACAATGATACAAGATTTGCTATACTACTTGTGGCTGTCATAGGTTGTGCAACTTTACTTTCTCTTTCTCCTTAAATATTAGTCCCATTTCATTCAAAACAAGCATCAGATTTTTGTCTTGCTCCTACCATCCTGTGCGCGTGAGTTATAGAGTCTATGATGTCTCATACATGTTTGTGTTCTTTTGGTTTTATCTCATGTTTTGGTTTGGAGACATGTCATTGTCTTGAATGCTCCATTTGTCTTAAATACATATAGTTTTTTTTTACTCCAACTCTTTTTTATTATAAACTCAGATGCACGGACACGCAAATTTTTTTAAAATTTGCGTGTCGGACACGTGTCCGACACGGACATGCTCCGACACGCTCGGACACGCGTCCGACACGCAGTCAACATTTGGGGACACGCGGTCAACTCTCCGACACGTTCCGACACGCAGTCAATATTTGGGGACACGCAGTCAACATTTGGGGACACGATCGGACACGTTTTTTTTATTTTTTTATTTTTATTTTTATTTTTTTAATCTTAATTTTATTTTGTTAACTAAATATAAAAGAAATAATTTATAAATTAATTTTTTTCTGTTATGAAATTTGACATTAAAAATTAACAAAGTACGAAAAATTATTTATACTTATATTTATGTTATGAAATTTAAATATTTGATTGATTATATGACTTATTATGGACTCTTATATGTATTAAATAAAAATTATATTATATATATTAAAAATTTTATTTAATATCAAAACGTGTCCCAACGTGTCGAAATATGACATTTTTTAGAATTAACGTGTCGGCGTGTCGTGTCGTGTCGCGTGTCCCGTGTCCGTGTCCGTGCATCATAGATTATGAATAAGTACACTGGTGATATTTTTCATGAAGACATCTTTGCTTCTTTACCTTTCTATTGTCTTGTTTCAGCAACCAGTACTTATATTAAAAAATATAATAAGATCAAAAGCCATAGTATCTGTATCTAATCTTGAGCGCCACCACGTGTAACTTTTTTGGGGTACAAGTAATTTTCCTTTTCATCTTTGTACTAATTAACGTGAAGCGGCTGAATGATAGAGTGCAAGATTAAAGTAACGAGGGGTCCCTTATTTTATTTGTGAATGATTAATACTTTTTTTTAGCTTGTATTATTATTATTATCATTATTATTGTTATTTACTTCATTCCATACTTATTTAGATTTTGTTTGGTTTGATCATTTCACTAAAAGTACGAGATAATGAATTTTGTTCTTAAAAGCGTACAGTGGCTTAATATATACATATAGGTTGGACGAGTTGAATGATGATAATTAATGACAACAATGATTTTATTAATTACTAAAAATAAAAGAAATTATTGTATTAATTAAAATGAGGATTAGCTGAGTTGCGACAACTTGTTAATCTCACAATTAACATTTCATATTATTTTAGTTGTGACAACTTGGTAATCCGAAACCTTTAAATCCAAAACTTCCAAATGAATATATTTAAAAATTGTTTTCAAAAATTTAAAATTGGCTGTAATAAAGAAGAAGTTTTTTAGAGGGATTAGCTGAGTTGTGACAGCTTGTTAATTTCGCAATTAACATCACGAATTATTTAGGTTGTGACAACTTGGTGATCCGAAACCATTAAACCCAAAACTTTCAAGTGAATTTATTTAAAGTTGCTTTTTTTGGAAATTAAAATTAGCCAATATGTAGATATAACAATTAAGAACAACGTAGCTTTGATTTCCTCACTGCACCTGAGGATACGTCGGAGCGGAACTCTTTCCGTCAAGCTAAAATAAAATGTTAATATTTTAGTCTTCATTCTTCTTCTTAATCATATTTTATTTTTTTAGGAGATAAAATAAATATTTTAAAAAAACTATTAATAATTCGCACAATTAATTTAAGGTAACCGTTTTGCAACGGATGTGTCAGGGGTGCAGTGAGATTAAGTTTCCACCATTCCCTGCGCATAATTAGACTCCCGAACCTTTGATCTATAATTTTAAAGACCAATTTGCAATAAATGGTTTTCCAATTTTTCCAAAGTAAATAAAATTGGTGGCGACTTCATTGTTTTGAAATTTTTAAAGTTCGGGTCGTTACAGTCTTAGTTAATAAGAGTGATCCTTATAAACCTCAATGTCTCACTTAGAATATACATTTCTTATTATCTAAGTTATCATATTACTTACATTCTTGGCATAATATATCTTCTTAGTGATCCATTAACTAAGTTACTAATTCCCTGGCCTGCAACAATACTAAATTCATTAATTTCCTACTAGTCATCTATTACATACGCTTCACATTAATTATACGATTTCTATCTCAATTAATACATCCAACATGTCGGAACTATATCGCCTAGCAATCCATGACATAGGCATTACATACATAACATAATCTCAATATTTGTTGGCACGAATAGGTAATTATGTCATATGTCATATAGCTTAAACATCACAAATACTCAACATCATAAGCTTATATATAATCCTGACTAAGTAAACAAGTTTGTAGCAACATGGTATAGACAACCTCTATGCTTGCATCAAATATAAAATACACAATATGATGAATCATAATCATGTCTCGGATGAAGATACAAATATCAAATGCAAGCAATGCATCATGCCAATATCTCTAAATCGACCTCTTGCCTTGAGATGCACCCATCTCATGAATCTTTTCACCTGAAAAATGTTCCCCAAACGGGGTAAGATGACAATCTCAACCCTATATGTTAGCTTCACATAAGTGCAAATCACACTCAATTTAGAGCTTTGTAGCTCAAGATATCGTGATTTTGCTTAACTAGTCCGTTGTTGTCTCAAGGAGTAATCGATTACTACATTTTTCCAGAAAAGTAATCGATTACTTCTTCGACAGAATGCAGAAAAGTGGATTTTTAAGGCATAATTGACCTCCAATGATCTCCCAAACTTGTTTGGTCATTTAATCAGCATACCAACATATTCTAAACACATAAACAACTTCAAGACTCAACCTTTAACTTAAATCACACCATCCATCATGAAAAACAAAGCAAAAGTTAAGCTTTTTCACCTTTGAAGCCTCACACGAGAAGAACAAGATGATCTAAGCCTTCAATAATGAAAAGATCCCACTTTTTAGCTCACAAACAGAAACGAAGATGCTACAAGATGGTGCTTTTCTCTCAAAAACCCTACCTTCAAGGTTGTTTCCATGGTGTTTGATGAAGGTAGAAGGGTTGGTGGATGGCTGGGCTTTAGTCCTATGGTAAAGCTTAAAGGAAGAGGGGAAGAAAGATGGTTCCTTTAATGTCTTGATGATGAGCATGCTAACAAGGGGATGAGGAGAATATGGCTGCTGCCCTAGGGCTGTGCATAGTGAAAAAAAAAGCAATAATGAGGTGAAAGGTTGTGCTTTTAGGTTATTTTAACTAAGGTTAAAATACCTAAGTAAGTAAAAACCATTTTTTCCTATAATATTTAACTCATCTTAATCCAACACATGAACTATTTAACTTATGCATTTTTCTTGTCATTTTAACCTTATAAAATTAATGGAATAATAATTGCTAAATAATTATTGAGTTATTGGACAATTTTGCCTTTGCATTTTCATCTCGAAACACGCAGTTATCCGCACTTTTCACTGAAAAGTGATTTAATTTAAATAATTAGAATTTTCTTCTAATTAAATTATTTAATAAATAAATAATTTCCTAAAATTATAATTTATTTTCTTTAAGTTTCAACGCAATTTGCCTACTCACAATTTTAGAATCTTTCTCCAAAAAGGTGATTTAATTTCAAATAATTAAATCTCTCATTTAATAATTCTCATTTAATTCCTAAAATCTCTATTTATCTTTGCGGGTTCTTACATTTTCATATCATCTTGCAGCAGAGCAACATTGAGTAGTTGAGACAAACATTGTAAAGAAGGCATTTCTTTTTTCCATTTTGCAGTTCTTGAAGGGCACCTTAAAAAAAGGACAAAATTATAATATGATTTTTTAAAACTACTAACCCTAACTCCATTCTTTCTTCCAATGAAAACATCTTTCTAACCCTTCTCCATTTCTTCTTCTTCTCATTTTCTTTCCTTTTTTATTTGCTTTCACTTCCATTAAACTTCAAGTATCATTTGGAAACTCTAATGAAACTTAAACCCCCTACATATTCCTTTCTACTAAAAGTAGATTTTGGATTGACTTTTGGAATTGACGAATATGCTTGAATCTTGACAAACCCTTAGTTTATCATGTTTTTAGGCTAATTTATACAAAAATTACATAGTGAATTACATGGAAATTATGATTTTACATTATAAAATCATAAAGATTGGATTTCTAGCTAACGTGGTGTAATCTTTCTTATTTTGAAGGTATTTTGACATAAAAGAATGCTTAATGGAGCAAAGGAATAAAAGGAGATGTTTCAATATCAAAGGAAGTACAAAAAAAGAAAACTACAAATAATTCAGAGGCTAATGGAGCGCACTTTAGCATTCTACAGTGCGCTAATAAAGCAAAACAGCAAAAATGCACTAGAGTAGCACGCTTTAACGTGCTACAGGGTGCCAAACCAAAATGTGCTAAGAAAAACAAATTTACTCGCGAAGAGCGCGTTTTAACGCGCTAAAGTATACTCTCTTTTTTGCCCTTTTGTTTACGTTTAGATATTTTCAATTTGAGGTGAACACCCCGTGTTTTGAAATAAATAACATCATCAAATATCGTTATGATTGCATAAACTTGTATTGTAAATTGGTTTGGTGGACCTTCAAGTGGAAATTATATATATAAAAATGGGAAATACAGGTGTCAAATAACATGAAAAATCTCCATTTTCCTACACACTTAATATAACATAGGACCCATTTCAAAAAAATTTACTTTTTTACTATACAATGGGACCCACCGTATTTTTGTGTCCGTAATATGACACAAATGGTGTCATGTTACATGACAAACTATTATCCCATAAATAATACTAACAACTCATTTGGTTTTTTGACATTTCATATCAAAACCCCATAAATCTTTGTTTTTTATTTACAATGATTCATTACAATATCGTTTGCCAATTGTATTATAACAATTAATTTAATTTAATCTTTGTTGTTCAAAAGCAGCCATGCGTTCTTATGTCTACCCCTAATAATTAGACCTATTTAATTTAAGATAATAAGTAAAGACCAGACAAATCAGCAATAATCTTTGAAATGAATACTAATATAAATGCAACTTCTGGGTTTGACAGTCACCGATTAGAAACGCAGAACCTTCTATTTTTTTCCATGACTATAATTTCTCAATACTACCCCCTTCCCAAATACCTCCTCGTTATCAACTTTTTATCCTCTTTAATTAGCGAGCGACAATAAATTTTAGATATTTCCGTTCTTAATTTTTTTGTAATAATGCATATATAATTTTGTGTCTACCTCTCTTTTTTTTTTTTTTTTTGAAAACTTGTGTCTACCTCTCTTATTCATACTTTTGTGCATGTATTTTTCTTTAATTCATACTTATTCTTTTTAAAAAATTAGATTATCTAAAACTTAATGTAATTAATATAAGGGAAAAAGTATCTCTCTAGTGGAGATAAAGTTATCTCCAGTGAGCGCAAAACGACGTCATTCTGGGTTATAAAATTATAAAATTATAATGATAAAGATTAATATATCCCTGCAATATATTTAAATTATAAAACACCTTGATTTCCGTCCCAAAAAATAACATCATTTTGGGCTCACCGTGACTTGAGAGATCTTTTACCTTAATATAATTTAATCATGTATTGAACGAGCTAAATTGAAGTTTTTAGCTAGAATTCATGAAAATTTAAAATTTAACTCTTGAACTAAATCATCTCTAATTTAAATAGTTTAGATCAATAAAAAACGATACCTGAATTGCAGGACAAGCAAATAATGAGTAATGATGTTGTAACTTTGGGAACGTATTTCACAAACAATAAGCGAATTTCCAAAACAAGAAATTAAAAGAAAGCATAAACGAAAAGACACCAGTATTTTACAGGTTCAGAAACTCAGTGTTAGTGAGTTTCCTACGTCCTGGGGCCTAAGGAGGGTTAAACGCCCTCTGATATGCAATTTATTGAAGATTAGAAAGAATGATAGAGGTTCACAGTATACATCACAAGCTATACAGAACATGCAATCGAAGAATCTAAGCTTCTAAAGAAATTAAACAACAAGACTGACAGATCTTGAATAAACACTCAAGATCTGAAAACGGTAAACATCTAACAGATATTATAAAGATGAAGAGACTTCCCAATCTTACAGTAAGCATAGGAAACGTTGTTCCTATGCCAGTACCACCAAGCTGAAACCGCACAGCTTACACAGGACCTCCTTGCAGATTATCTCCTCCACCGTTTAGAACATCAATCACAAGATTTCACCGATCAAAGTAACCGTCTTGATGAGATGAACAAGATTCATCAAAGCATCATAGCCTGAATCACAGTGTTTCCCTCAGTATTTGAACGAAACTCACACACACAGAAAACCCTAGCAGAGCCTTTTTGCTTCTGGAAAGTTCATCCGTAAAATATCAACCCAAATGAATGTATCTCACTAAACGCATAAGCCAGCACACATATACCACTCAACCGTCACACAAAAACGACACCGTTTTTGATGTGTTGCTGTTGTGGTTATGGGCCAGAGCTGCAGCAGTAAAGAGAGCCAAACGGACATGGGCTTGGGCAAAATAATGGCCCACAAAAAATTGCAGAATAAACCCAATACAAAACAGCCCACAAAGGTCAGCACAAGTAGAGACAAGTTATGTGCATGTATATCATTTTAGAAAATATACAAAGATCAATATACTACAAAACTCCACCTATTTTCTAAATATTAACCAGAATAAAGAGAACAAATCAGATTTGGTGTGAGCGTTTAACCCATAGGCCCATATGCAATGCATGATCATGGTGGTTCAATTTTTAGCAAGCTTAGAGCATCTCTAAATTTGCTAACAGGTACAGACTTTGTAAAGATGTCAGCAGGATTAATAATGCCAGAAATTTTCTCAACAATTACATGTTCACTAGCTATTATCTCCCTAATGAAATGAAGCCTAACATCTATATGTTTTGTTCTTTCATGGAATGCGGAATTTTTAGACAGATGTATTGCACTTTGAGAGTCACAATTTACCTTTGGTGGGTCCTTACCTAAACCCAACTCACCTACTATACCTTTCAACCATATGGCTTCCTTGACAGCTTCAGTCAATGCCACATATTCAGCTTCTGTTGTTGATAATGCTACAATGTGCTGAAGATTGCATTTCCAGCTCACCACATTACCTCCCACAGTAAACACAAAACCAGTTAGTGACCGTCTTTTATCTAAATCAGCAGCATAATCAGAATCACAATATCCAACAATATTAAAATTATTTGAATCAGATGCAGAAAAATTCAAACAACAGTCAATAGATCCATTTAAGTATCTAAGTAACCATTTAACTGCACTCCAGTGCTCTTTGCAAGGTTTACTCATAAACCTGCTAATCATACTGACTCCATATGCTATGTCTGGCCTTGTCCCAATCATAGCATACATTAGACAGCCAACAGCATTTGAATAGGGAACTAATGACATATACTTTGTCTCTTCAGGAGATAATTCTCCAGAGACAGCTTTGAGTTTAAATTGAGCACCTAATGGAGTGTTAACTGACTTGGATTGATGCATCTCAAAGATTCTAAGAACCTTCTTAACATACTCAGACTGAGATAGAGATAAATGTCTATCTTCCCTTGTCCTTGTAATGTCCATGCCAAGAATTCTTTTGGCTGGACCAAGAAATTTCATTTCAAATTCCTTTTTAAGCATATTTTTAACAATATTTATTTCACTTAAGTTTTTAGATGCAATGAGCATATCATCCACATATATCAACAAATAGATGTAACTATCATCATGCAGATTTTTAAAATAGACACAATGATCAAAGTTACTCCTAACAAAACCTTTTGATAAAACAAAATCATCAAAACGTTTATACCATTGTCTGGGTGCCTGTTTGAGACCATATAATGATCTCTTGAGCAGGCACACCATGTTTTCTGTTTCCCTCTTTACAAAGCCCTCAGGCTGTTCCATATAGATTTGTTCATCAATGTTGCCATGGAGGAAGGCAGTCTTGACATCAAGCTGCTCCAGTTCTAAATCATAGGTAGCAACAGCAGATAGCATCAACCTTATTGATACATGTTTGACTACAGGTGAGAAAATCTCATTGTAGTCAATTCCTTCTACCTGAGAGTACCCTTTTGCCACTACCCGAGCCTTGAACCTAGCTGGTTCTACTCCAGGTATCTCAGGTTTTCTTTTATAAATCCACTTACAACCAATTACTCTCTTTTTCTTTGGTCTCTCCACCAGAACCCAGGTGTTATTTCTCTTTAAAGAGTCCATTTCATCATCCATAGCCTTCAGCCAGCTATCCTTGGATTCCACTCTCATAGCCTCTTTAAATGTAGCAGGTTCATCCAACTCAAGCACATCCCCAACTTGTAAGGCATATGCAACCACATCAGCATGTGCAAACCTGCTAGGAGGTCTAATATTCCTCCTAACTCTGTCTCGTGACAGCAAGTAGTTATCAAGATCACCATTACCCTCTCCAACCTGTCCACCATCATCAAGGGGACCAGTTTCAAGCTCTGGTTGATTAGGAACAGCAGGCTGTTCCCTCAGTTCTTCACCATCAGCATGCTGCCCAGGTATGGCAGCTTGCTCCACCTCAAACTGCAAGGTTCCAGGTGGTTGAGAAGAACTGGACTCACTCATAATGTCTTTGTAGAAAGTATTTTCTTTAAAAATGACATCTCTACTAACAACACACTTTCTTTCAGCTACAAGCCAAAGCTTGTAACCTTTTACACCAAGGGGATAGCCTATAAAGACAGACTTTAAAGCTCTAGGACTCAATTTATCTTGCCTAATATGCATATAGGCAAGACACCCAAAAGGTTTTAGGTGACTTAAATTGGGTGGCTTATTTGACCAAAGTTCCATTGGGGTCTTAAAGTCTATGGTGGAGGAGGGACACCTATTTATCACATAGGTGGCTGTAGCAACAGCCTCAGCCCAAAACACCTTGCCAAGGCCAGATTCAGCAAGCATGCACCTTACCTTATTTAAGATTGTCCTATTCATCCTCTCAGCCACCCCATTTTGCTGGGGTGTTTCAGCACAGGTCCTATGTCTTTGGATTCCATGCTCCTTGCAAAAATCAGAAAACTGATTGTTGCAAAACTCTAAGCCATTGTCAGTCCTAAGGACTTTAACCCTTTTTCCAGTTTTATTTTCAACTAGGATTTTCCAATCCTTAAAACTGACAAAAGCTTGATCCTTATGTTTAAGGAAATAAGTCCAGACCCTTCTGGAATATGAGTCAACTATTGAAATAAAATAGTGACATCCAGATAAAGAGCTGGGGATATTTGGTGATCCCCACAGGTCTGAGTGAACATACTCTAAGACAGTCTTAGAAGTATTATTTGCAGCAGAAAAGGGGAGCTTGTGAGTTTTTCCCAAAACACAATTTTCACAAAATTCCACACTAGTTCCCCCTTTTGAGCTGATAATACCTTGCTTATACAGCTCAGACAGCCCCTGATTGCTGATGTGTCCAAGTCTCCTATGCCAGAGAATGGACTCATCAGTGTTAGTAGCTGCCACACAAGCCTTTTGTGTAACAGCCTGGCCTTCTAAAATATAGAGGCCATTCACAAGTTTTCCTCTCATGAGAACTTGTGATCCCTTGACTATATCAAGTGATCCTTGCTTACATCTAAAGTCAAGGCCACTAGAGTCAAGCATCCCTAAGGAGATAAGATTTCTCCTTAATGTGGGAACAAATCTTACTTCCTTTAAGATTTTACAGCTGCCATCATTCATTTTGAACATGACAGACCCCACACCTTTTATTTCACACACTTGGTCATTCCCCATTAAGACTTTGCCACCCCTTTGGAACTCCAGCCCACTAAACCACTCTTTTCTGGGTGTCATATGGTATGTACACCCAGAATCCATCACCCATTCAGTTTCAAAAGTTTTATCTGACAGAACCAGTGCTTCCACACTGTCAAACTCAGTGAGTACATTTGCATACTCAGTTTTACCTTGCTGTTTGGGGACACTCTTAGGATTTTCAGGGCAATTCCTTTTCAGGTGGCCCTCTTTATGACAGTGCCAGCACACAAGCTTAGCTTGTGGTTGACCTTTACTCTTGTCTTGGTTTCCCTGGAAACCTTGGTTACCTTGGGGAACAGGATTGTTGTTCCCCTTCCTTTTATTGTTTGATTTTCCCTTTTTATTTCCCTTTCCTTTAACATACAGGCCTTCAGCAGTGGGCTTTTTATGAGAAATTATTTCAACTTCTCTAGCCCTTAAGGCCTGAGTTATTTCATCAATGGTCATATCCCCAAATGAATGTGTGTATCACTAAACGCATAAGCCAGCACACATATACCACTCAACCGTCACACAAAAACGACACCGTTTTTGATGTGTTGCTGTTGTGGTTATGGGCCAGAGCTGCAGCAGTAAAGAGAGCCAAACGGACATGGGCTTGGGCAAAATAATGGCCCACAAAAAATGCAGAATAAACCCAATACGAAACAGCCCACAAAGGTCAGCACAAGTAGAGACAAGTTAAGTGCATGTATATCATTTTAGAAAATATACATAGATCAATATACTACAAATGACAATTCTTCATTGCACCTAAAGCCATATTATTATATTTTATTAGATGAGTCACACCCACGTGATCTTTTGACTTCTCATTCTTGTCTTGGACTTCATATTCCTATTCCTATTCTTCTTCTTCTTCTTCTTTTTTTTTTTTTTTTAGGTAAACATTCCTATTCCTTCTTAAAAAAAGCGCTCAGATCAAAAAAATAAACTTGAATAAAAAAAAATCACCATGACCAAAGACAAATTAAAAGAATAAATTATAAAAAATTATGTCAAAACTTGTTAATATAAAAGTTAGTTCTATACAGTTAAAAAAGCTCCACCTTGTGTTAATTAATAATAAGAGTGAATATGGGTATCATTTAATTAGTTTAATGACTCGACTAATCTTAATCCGAACTAATTTATAAAAAGTGAGTTGATGGTTAGGTTGTTTAATTCAGAATTCAGATTAATCCTCATTTAGTTCTAGTGTTAATTTTATTTTTTGTCTTTTTGATATATAGAAGACATTAAGTTTGAACTTGTAATTTTTTTTATACTGATCCTAATTATTATTTTTCTGAAGTGAGTCTGAAACTCAGACCACCCGATCAAGTTTGCTAATTAAAGTCCTCTTATTAGTTGTGTTAAAATATTGTTGTACTAGTTTATTGACATCTTCTAGCTTTTACGAAATTGAAGCAAGAAAGGCACAATACAACAGGAATGAATAGAGTTTGTCTTTGCCCCAGCTGTTTTCAGGTTGCTATAGGGTCTTCAAATATATGATATGCATCAACTCATTTATACTTCTTATACAATATAAGAATAGCCTGCTACACTCACATCGTTTTACATGCCAATATTTTAAATTTTTTTATTTACTTTTTTTAATGAGGCCCACCTACGTATGTGTGTGTTGCAAAAATTCTCATCTTATGTAACATAAGAAATATAAACCCCATGCATTAATCCTTGTAGGTCAAAAGAAAGGAACATAAATGTACGTATACTAATTGCAGTTTGGTATGGAGTGGATAGACGAAATGGGAAATATTTTCTATACTTCAGGACTACCCAATGATTTAGTACTCCGTCTCATAACACAAATTTTTTCTTTTCCTTTTTACTCCTTCTATTTTTTTTTTTCTTTTCTAATTTTATCCACACATTTACACTAAGGAACCACCTAAAAAATGGTGATCCCGTCGCACAATAAATTCTCTCTCGTTACCGAAGTTAAAGATCCAATCATATGCAATAACTGCAGTGTTCATTGATGTGTTATCACCACGCACAACCTTTAATAGCCTGAAAATTAGATAGCCAATCGAAAATAGAGAAAGAGAGGGCCTACCTAAAACCCTATACAAACAAAACCATGTTAACTGAGAAGGACTACTTTGCAATTTCCGAAAATATCTCAACTGACCTGTTCAACCGGTTACAGGTAATCAATCAGAACCGTTGATTTAAAAATTATTATATCTTATGGCAATATTTAGTGGTCCACCCTAGACAGCACCCTTCGCTCAAAAGTCACATCGGATCTCATTTCCTTTTTATCATGCGTCTGCGCTTTCCCAACCGCTACACATCTGAAAACTAACTTCGACAACAACAACGTTAACATATTCTCAGCACACTTTGTAATCCCCCGTTAACCTTAAACTCATCATGGCCGAATCTAAGTCAAACGACAAAACATCAAACTCTCTGTCAGGTACGAATACCAATCATATACAATCACTTTTGTATTAATCATAATTAATCTCATCCGAACCTTGTTTGAGTTTAGAGATTGATTTCTTTGAAACTTTGGTTTGCAATTGTTTGCATATATTCGGATTTTGCAGTATTTATTTTATTATAAGTTTTAATTTTGCCCTGGTATTTAAATTTCGTTTGCAATAAATTCGAAATATGTTTTTTTTAATATCATAGGAAAAATTAAAAAAGGTAGGAGGAAGAAGTAGAAGAAAAACTGATTTTTATTGGAGTTTAATATTACTTTGTGTTGAAGTTATGGCGAATCTATGAGCAATATGTGAAGTTTTAAATGTGTGAGGTGCCTATCTGGTTGGATGATTTTGTTATTGTGTTTTCTGCTATCAGTTAAAGAAGTAAGAGCACCCAATTTGGCCGAAAGAGCAAAGGAAAAGTTTGAGGCTATGTTTCATCCTCAGAATTCTTCATGCCATCATAACAGGGAAACTCATGAACTGCATAATGGCATCGACAAGAACATCTCATTGGATGATGTTAGGGCTCCAAATGTGTTTGAGAGAGCAAAGGAGGAGTTTCAAGCCCTTGGTCAAGTGTTCCACCACAAGAAAGAGGCTCCAATTCATGATATAAGGTTGAAATCATACCCTCCTTAAAAAAAAAAAAAAAATTGACTATGGAAAGTTGACATTTCAGTTGGCAGACTCTGATATCCAGTTTTATTTTGTGATATAGGGATGGAAGTCAAATAGCTGAGTCAAACCATAAACAAGAAATCCCAATCTCTCCATCAGGTATATGTTTATTTATGGGATTGTTATTTTTTCTTGGTTATTTGGACATTGTGTACATCAGTAATGTGTTAATGCATCCTCTAAAATAATGCTTGACACTATATTAGGAAGGTAACCATTAATTTGAAGGGATGAGTTATTTTACCTACCATTTTTTCGGCCTATTTTTGCCTACCACCCTCCAACACCGTTAGATCAGAATCTCAAGAAGAGAGAGAAAGATAAACGTTAGTTAAGATTCTGATCTAATGGTGTTGGAGGGTGGTAGACAAAGGTAAACAGAAAAAATAGAAGGTAGAATAACCTATCCCTTAATTGAATGGACTCATCAAAATTCTGTATATTTGGTCCTAGACTTACGGGTTTTTTATAATGTGGAATTCATTTCTTGGTTTAAACAATGTTTTGAGGATCTTTTAGTTAGTGGTTTCCTTTTTGAATGACTACATACTTGTGGTTATGGAAGCACATTGGCCTGTCAGTCCCTCTTTATTTTTGTTCCAATCCTTTGGATGCCTTACTCCTATCTTTCCAAAGAATTTATGCCATTTGAATGCAAAAATCACTGTCATGCCTTTATAATTAATCATAAGCTTCTTCAATCATGAGTTGTTGGTTTCAAATGCTATAGTTCAGGGCCAATAATATGTTGACTTGATTTGAGGCATTTTCATTGGCAGAAACAAAAGAAAAGGGAGTAAACATATTTGTGAAAGCTAAGGAAGAGATTAAAGCCGCCTTACACCATGAGAAGCCAAAACACCATCATCATAATGAAACTCATGGAAGGAGTGATGATATTGATGAGAATACCCCTACCAATGAAGTTAAGGGCCCGAATGTCTATGAAAGAGTAAAAGAAGAACTCGAAGCTGTTTTCCAAGCAATACATCCCAAGAAAGAAGCTAAGGAAGAGATTGAAGCCACCATACACCATGAGAAGTCACAACACCATCATCATAAAGAAACTCATGGAAGGAGTGATGATATTGGTGAGAATACCGCTGCCAATGAAGTTAAGGGTCCGAATGTCTATGAAAGAGTAAAAGAAGAATTCGAAGCTGTTTTCCAAGCAATACATCCCAAGAAAGAAGCTAAGGAAGAGATTGAAGCCACCATACACCATGAGAAGTCACAACACCATCATCATAAAGAAACTCATGGAAGGAGTGATGATATTGGTGAGAATACCGCTGCCAATGAAGTTAAGGGTCCGAATGTCTATGAAAGAGTAAAAGAAGAATTCGAAGCTGTTTTCCAAGCAATACATCCCAAGAAAGAAAGCTGACAATTTTCCTTCTAAGGTAGCAGTATGGTGAATCCAGTTTGATTGAGATGAGAGTTATGTGCATGAGATAAACAGTAAACATATTTTTGCAGTGTATCCATATACCAGATGAAAATCTCTCTCGCCGCACCTGAGAAAAGAGATACAAATAAAAGATGTTCTTTGTTACTTATCATTCATTCTTGAAGGATATTAATTTTCCTTCGTTATTTCCCTTTTCACACCTTATTGCTCCCTTAAATCACAAGATTTTATCTAGTGAAAACTTAAAAGTTTGTGGTTCCAATCCTTTGTAAAACAACCTTATTCATCAAGTGGAGTCTATCTGGTTTATTTGGGTTGTAAGGCTTGAGGTGTTGTTTGCGGAAATGAAAGCCTCCTTTCACATTGCACATGTACATTTCAATGGCCATCAGTATTGGCAACACTAGTTATTTTCGCAATTAGATTGGACATTTTTGAATAAGATGGATTAGATATTTTACTTTTGATTAAAGGAAGGCAAAAAAAGACAAACTAAAGGCATGTGGTTCAAGCAGAAAATGTAGAATATGTCTATCCTTCAATCTACACAGAAACCTTGCCCTATCCATGAAGAACTAGATGAAAATAATGTATTCAGGAATGCATCCGTTTCTAGTGATTTCACTAGTTTAATGGTAGTTTTTGTTCAGCCATTCTCTTTTTCCTTCATGTATTGTATTTTTGGTATTTCATTGGTCTTAAGGAAGAAGGGGATGAATTATTTTACATTATAGCGGCATTGTCATTACATCTTTCCCTTGTTCACTTCTTAAGAAAAGATGTCTTCACAGCCATTTGTTATAGCTCATAGAATTTCAACCGAGAAACCAATTTCATTAGTTAAACTTAGTAGCCAAAGGATGAAACAGAATATAAAGTTTAGTTCTGTTATGTTCTCATTAGTTGAACCTATTTATGGAATTAAAATGTACTAATTTTTTACCTCATGTGACCATATCCTCTTCTGTTCTACTTTTATAATACATCAAATATCGAATAAAATACATATATTATGGTTTGTGTTCCGAAAGCAATCTCAATTGTCTTTTATTGGCTACAAAATTTGAGAAAGTAATTTTTGTGAGCCTTTTAAAATTGATGACTGGCAGATTTTTTTTTTTCTTTCTCTGATAGTCTTTACTACTCTCTTATAACAGATGATTTAGATTATGATTATGATCTATGAAGCACCGACACTTCAAAAATCCCGACGTGTCGTGTCCGACACTTCCCGACACTCTCGGACACTCCGACACTCCCCGACACTCTAACACACGTTATAGAAATTCAAAAAAAGGTTTAAAGGTTACATTGCGTTCAGTTTTTAGTTCCAACCATTAGATTCGTTGGATTACGATTACTATTTTATTGAGTTTAATATAAATATTTGTGATATCTTATGTTTTTTTGCAAAAATTTATGAATATTATAAGTTTAGATTCATTTTTTTATTAAATTATTGAATATTAAATATAATATACACCACATAAATTAAAAATATTATTTAATATCAAAACGTGTCCTAACGTGTCGAAATCTAATATTTTTTAGAATTAACGTGTCGGAGTGTAGTGTCGTGTCGTGTCACGTGTCCCGTGTCAGTATCGGTGCTACATAGCTTATGATTAGAGGATATTAATTAAGCTGCTAATTGCTTTGTATAAGCTCAAGTTAACGACTTATTTATTAAGCTATTATTGGCATTTTTGAATAACAAAATATTATCAACAATTTCCTTTTAGTCGTTTGTTATTATCTTAACAAATAAGACCCTACCAAACACGTCAAAGTCCACGCACCATGCTCAGCTCAGGAGAAAGTTAACACACGTGGCGAGTCTTAGAACGCAGAATGCAATGTGACTTCAATTAAAGTACATATGTCTACATACATTAATACATGTTACAAGTTGGTGTTCATTGTTAGGGCCCTGACTTCAATTCATTGTCATACGACTCATACTTAGGTTTCTGTTAATATTCTTTATCAAACTTGAATCGATTAAAATGGAAGAGTGGCCCACATTTTTTAAATACTCATGTTTAATATGACTCAAAAAAGAGAAAAAAATAAAATAGATTATGATGATGGGTTTAATATTTCTTATATTATAGGAGATAAAATTATCTCCTACACATATATAAAAGTATGTGGGACCCATGTGAGACCATATGAAGAGATGAGAGAAAAAGAAAATATATGTATCACATCCATTTTTATATATATGTAGGAAATAATATTATCTCCTATAACATGAGAAATAGTAAACCCTATGATGATTGTGTGAAGTATGTGAAATATATATAGGGATATATTTTTCTTATGTTGTAGGAAAGAAATTACCTCATGTTGTAAAAAGAAAAATATAAGTGGGACCCACAGGTAAAAGGATAAAGAAAAAAGAGTGGTGGGACCCAATCCCTTTTTGCGTGTGTAGGAAAGTTGTTTATCTCATTTAAAATGAGATAAACATAACCCATATATATATATATATAGGGATAAACATTTCTACAACAACTTTAGATAAGCTTATCTACAGCTGTCATTTTTAATTATATTCTTCCGGGAGAACAAAGTTATAACGTTAAAGTTGCTATTTTTCT
Organism: Gastrolobium villosum; assembly: GCA_032173675.1. Taxonomy (NCBI): domain Eukaryota; kingdom Viridiplantae; phylum Streptophyta; class Magnoliopsida; order Fabales; family Fabaceae; genus Gastrolobium; species Gastrolobium villosum. The sequence goes on along the minus strand of JAVKPL010011895.1, from coordinate 26,117 downwards.
CTCTCCTCAATTACTTTTTAGATCTTTTTTGCTCACGGGGAGAGAGAGAAAAGAGTAATTTTAACGTTATAACTATGTTCTCCCGGAAGAACATAGTTAAAAATAGCAACTGTATATAAGCTTATCTAAAGTTGCTGTAGAAATACTTTTGCCACACACACACACACATATATATATATATATATATATATATATCTGTGTGTGTGTGTGGCAAAAGTATTTCTACAGCAACTTTATATATAGGTAGGATCCTTTGACACGAGTGTCAAATTTGAAGTTTGACACTTCATCTAAGAGCCGTTAGATCAAAAAAGATTAACGACTCTGATTTATAAGCATGTGACACCATTGATCTTTTTTGATCTAACGGCTCTTAGATGAGGTGTCAGACTTCAAATTTGACACCGGTGTGTGTGTGTGTGTGTGTGTTTAGTGAGTGTACAGTGACGGGATGTAAAAATCTATCCAGTGCACTATGTTCTCCCGCGAGAACAGTTATAGTAAAATTATAACTATGCTCTCCCGGGAGAACACCATTGTAATATTTTTGCACTATGTTCTCGCGGGAGAACATAGTGCACTGGAACCGTCCAGTCACTTTATTTTCATTTTTTTCCTATATATATAAGTCAACATGACGTGGAGACATGGACGGGGAACATGGGCTTATCACATTAGTATCAGTGTCAAAATTACCCTCGACGTCAATATCTGACAATAACCTTGTAGAATAACACTTTCAGGTTCTCCCTCCGCTTCGCTGTCCACATCCTCCTCACCCTCATCCGTTGTTATCTGACTTAACACCTGAGCAGGTGCAGATAAACCGACAATTGTATCTTCTTGACCAAAACACTGTGGAGTGCTTGTATGCGTCAGTAAAGATGAAGACTGACCAGCATCAACTTCAACATATATCTCAATAAATTCTAATACTTTCCACTCAACAAATGCATCTATGACAAACTCCACATCTTCATCATCATTGATATTGTTATCAATGTAGTATATTATATTCATATCAACTACAGTCTCTAACCTGGCTATCATGCGATGAATAGATTGGATGCCTTGTACGTAGCCCCAATTTTGGATGAATTCTCTCCTTCAGTTTGTTGTATGTAGTGTTCACTCTGATTTTCATAGTTTTTGTTTTTCCTTCAAATCGGACACCATTAGGACCTTCAAATTGCCTCCCATTGTGATAAATAACTACGGGATATATTTTTGAACTTGAACTCCTCTTTCACATGAAATTGGGTTTAGGGTTTGGGTTTGGTTCGGATTTTTGAGAAAAAATAGGAATATATAGGTGTAATACCAATGATTTCACAAGATAAGGCTTTTTGAGATGGTGGGATAAAATACAATCTTGATGGCTCATAATAGAGCCGAGAAAGGAGCAAGATTTGGGGTTATAAAAAGTACAAATGATCAAAGAGGCCGAAACCCACTGATGTTGAGATTTTTGGCCGACGATTACCCAGGTATTTGGGTGTGTACCCGAGTATTTAACTGTATACCCGGGTAAAAACTCAAATTATGTAAGTACACTAATAATCCGCTAAATACAGTCGGGTAAATGGGTCAATACTCGAGTAAATATGTAGTTAACAGTTAAACAGGGGTAGATTGATATTATGTTTGGTGAAAAGGTCAACTTTTTTTTTTTTAGTACCCTAAGGTCAACTTTTTTTAATAGTTTATAAATGGGGATAATATGGTAATTTTTTATTAATTAAAGGCTATAGTGGTAAAAAAAAAACTCATATTACATATGCTTTTGATTCTTTTTCTTTTTCTTTTCATATTAAAGGCTATAGTGGTAAAAAATTTCTCTCTCTTAAAATGACATAACTTTACATCCTTTAAAATGATACACACTTTACCCTTTATAAAAATATTTTAAATTATAAGAACAATGCTAACAACACACCATTTAACAAATTATTATTGAGTGAATTTCATATAAGTCCCGCTGAATAACAACTAAATTTAATATATTTAAAAGTAAAAGAATCATATATGTTTTTTATGTTAACAAAGGGATATGCAAAATCAAAGTCCTATAATAATATGCATTAAAAAAGAGAGAAAAAAAGCCCAATAAAATATAATACCCAACTAGCACCATTCAAGCTTCCCATTGGCAAGAATGAAAATTGCATCAAGCTTCAGTAACAAAGAGGTGGAAGCATAATTTTTTTTGGGTACGTTGCAAGGAGGTAAACTGCTTGAGGCAGAGTTTGATCCCTGCACCAAGCAATTCCTTGAGAGCTCAGCTGCCAATTGAGCCACCCTTGCGAGTTGGTGGAAGCATATTTTTGTAGCCACATAAGATTAAGAAGTGCATATCTTTTCTTGCACACAGATTAATATATGCACTATAGGTTAGTGGCTAACTACCCACCAGATGATACATACTACTTAAGATCTCACCATATATTGTGAAGCATTGGTTCTCAATTTCAAATTACCATAATTACAACGCAAATTACTCTATAATTAATGCCACATAGAGTTTCATTGATCCCCATTGAGTGCAATAGCTAACCAGCTGGATACTGATGATTGAATTTCATTCTGACCATTTGCGTACAAAGATAAAGGGGTAACTGTAACCTGTCATGCCAAAAGGAAACATAGAGTACAAAATTAGTATAATAATATAGGGATACAGTTCATTTTAATCAACTGTGACCATGAAAAAAACTTGTTTCACATGACATAATAAAGTAAAAGGGAGGGGTTATATTGACAAAAAAAAAAGTTCTTACAAAGTTACAAATTACACAAAGTTTGACTGGTCAGACTTCAATCAAGAGTGTATGACTGGTCAGACTTAGTGTAATTTGTAAGTTTGTAAGAAAAAAAGTTTGTCAATATAACCTTTCCCAAAGTAAAATATGGAATAAAAGATTTTTGGGAGGTTGATATGAACTGCACGACCCTCTCTAGTTAGGTCGCCCCAATGTGACACCCCCATGCCCCCCAAAAACATATAAAAAAGTGTGAAGAATGTGAATTTTGATGAAGAAAACACAAAAATTGCCACTCACAAATCCCTCTTCAAGTGCTGTGAAGTCTAAATCCTCCTCTACATTCTGCTGCCCTTTCTCTGTTAGCTGCAAATGTGAATTTTAGCAATGCTCATGAGGGTGTCTCCAAAATGATATGCAATTTGTTGCCACACAAGAGAAAATGAAAAGAATCATAAGCAGTATGAAGAAGAGGTGATTTTCAAACATGTAACAAGTGAAAACTTTCATCCTCATTGTGCCAAATGCAGACTATATTCGTAACAATCCTTTTTCTTTTTTTTCTTTTTTTTGGCTTTGCAAGTGATGTTTATGGTACCTCCATGCGGAAGTATTTCTTTATGGTTTGTTGAGAACTGAGTTTTCCTGCAACACCAACAGATTCGATCTCCACGTTCTTACTGTTTGAGTTTAAGCTACGTGCTGCTCCCTAAAGAGTTTCATACAAGGGAATTCCATTAAAAAATGAGAGGATAAAAAATGTTCCTATAAAGAAATATTGTAGAGATATAATATAAAACAATTGAAGACCTATTGCTTTGCATGGTCGGTGATTACGGGATCACGAGTTCGATTCTCACCGCCTTTCACATTTTAGTAAAATTAAGTCATGGGCATATGCAATATCCACGCTCAAGCTCAAAGAGCTCTTGCGTGATGCCGTGACGGAGTATCTTAGAGAGATATAATAAAAACTATTGATACCTTTGAATTAAAATGGTTCTTTACGAGAAAGCAACTAGAATGCATTTATGGTAATCAGATTAGAAAGACTTACTGCAGCAGAGGCATCTCGTCCAAGTTTTGCTAACATGACTCCAAGACTTTGCTGGTTAGACATGTAATGGCCAGTTGAAGGATTCCTATTTGCTGACACAGCTTGCCAACTTAAAGAAGTCCTCCATGGACTTTGCCTTGTCACTTTAACACCCTATTCACAAAAAGGTAGGCCATAACAACCACCACCAGAATTACTACTGCAAAACACAATGTCAATTGTCTAACTATTGGGATATACATGATAAAGGATGCTCACCATGTTAGACATAATATAAATCTGTGAGATATATAATAAAACCATTCATCTACCTTTACTAAATTATTTAAGCTTTTAGGAGAATTGATTCGTGACATGATATATGTTAGATTAGGAAGTTTAAATTTGAAAGTTTTAAGTATGTAACAGCATTTGTTTTAAATGTGTAACGGTATTTGTTTTAAGTCAGTGTTAGAGGTATTTTAGGACGAGTGATTATTCTGTTATGAATTGTGTATTTATACTCCTCAATTGAAGAGGTAAAGTATAAATGAAAGAGAAGTATTCCAGTATTAAGAATTTAGCATGGTATCAGAGCAAATATTTTGACAATATCAAAGTCTCTATAAGTTGTCTAGAGTTTTTTGCCTCCCCAAATGGTTCTTGAGTGTGGGGTGTGTTAGATATAATAAAACCATTCATGGATCTTCACACAACATATGCCATGTACATATCCCATATAGGTATCCCAATCTATTTCTTGGCAAACTAGAATATGAAATATCATGATCAGGATTCAGGAAAGCAAACCTTATTTGTCAGGGGACAGCTTGGGATACCTATATTGAGGAAGCAATTTTTGGGGAAAATCCCTTTCTGTATATCTCTTATGGCTGCATGAATTAATGGTAAGCATACCAAAACTGCATCCTTCAAATATCTATCACAGCTCACATTTTTTTCCCTGCAAGATATTTACGTTACATAGTTCACCTGATCATTGGAGGGACAAAAAGAGAGAACAGAAAACTATAATGCATAAAATTTGACATAAGCACCACTTCAATGATATACATAGAGGCGGCACACCACAAATCAGTGCCTCTCTAGCTCCAGCAACAGCTCCGGAGTACAACCTATACCAAAATAAGAGACCAAGCTTGAAAGCTATATATATAAAAAAAAAAATAGTCTATGTAAAACCAAGTTGATTCCTTCTCTAAATTGATTCGCAGGATACCAATATATTGAAAGGATCATTTCGAAATAAAAGCACATCACAGACTTACGTGTCATAACCACAAGTTGCTCCTTTGTTTAGTCCACTAATTACCTGGTTACATAGTCATGCAATTAAAATGATGGTATATACAGAACTGTATATATTCGATAGCCGTTGGAGGTGATAGATTTTATGCATAACACCAATTGTTGGTGTTTCAAGGCTGTTGTTGATGTCCTATTTTTTAGGAGTTAATTAGTTGTTTTTTTAAATCGTTTAGTTTTCTGTTTAGGAGTTTGTTTACTTCATTTTATTGTTATTGCTTTGTTAGTTTGTTGCTGATTTTGTGGACCAACAAAATCAGCTGGTTAGTGGCAACCACATGAGCTCAGTTTTGTATTTAAATCAAGTTCATTAGTCAGAATAAAATAAGTTGTTGCACAATATCGTTTCTGATGTTTGATTTTCTCATAAAAGATCAACATTGGTATCAAGAGCCTTCTTGATCTTAAGGGGCTGTGAGTGACTTAAGAAATTAATGGAGGGAGGATCGAGTGGTTTTTCAGCAATGGCTCCACCAATATTCGATGGAGAAAATTATCAAGCATGGGCAGTGAGAATGCAAGCCTATCTAGAGGGCTGCGATTTTTGGGAAGCTGTAGAACAAGATTATGAAGTTGCTCCCCTTCCTGAAAATCCAACCATCAATCAAATCAAGTTTCATAAGGAGAGGATAACAAGAAAAGCAAAGGCAAAGTCTTGTTTATATGCTGTCGTCTCACCTGCCATTTTCAACAGAATTATGGCTTGTGAATCAGCTCAAGCTATTTGGGACTTCCTCAAAGCTGAGTATAAAGGAGATGAGAGGATTAGAAGCATGAAGGGGTTGAATCTGATCACACAATTTGAGAGATTGCAGATGAAGGAGTCTGAAACAATTAAGGAGTATTCTGATAAGTTGGTAAATATTGCAAATCAAGCAAGAGCTCTAGGCACTGAACTCTCTGATAATAGGCTAGTGCAAAAGGTTCTTGTCTCATTGCCCGAAAGGTTTGAAGCAACCATTGCATCTTTGGAGAATACCAAGGATTTGTCTCAAATCAAGTTGGCAGAATTGCTAAGTGCTCTGCAAGCACAAGAGCAGAGAAGGTTAATGCGGCTTGAAGGAAGTACAGAAGGAGCTTTGCAGGCTAAAGAACAGCATAATGTAAGATGGAAGAAAGGAGATGACAGTAGTGGTTCAGAAGCTGCTGCAGGAGAGAACAATGCAGTCAACTCTAAAAACAATTGGGGCGGGCATTCCTCATGTAAGCATTGTGGAAAGCAGAATCACCCACACTTTAGATGTTGGAAGAGGCCAGATGTAAAGTGCAGAAAGTGTCATAGGCTTGGACACATTGAAAGGTTCTACAAAGAAAAGGGAAATCAGCAGCAAGGTGAGGCACATGTTGCAGACCAGCATGAGGCAGATCAATTATTTGTTGCCTCTTGTTTCTCCTCTAGTGCTCCATGTGATAGTTGGCTTGTTGATAGTGGTTGCACAAACCACATGACAAGTGATGAAAAGCTATTTAGAGACCTTGACAAGTCATTGCAGTCAAGAGTGAGAATTGGAAATGGAGAGTATCTAGAAGTGAAAGGTAAAGGGACTGTAGCAATAGAGAGCTATGCTGGAACTAAGCTGGTTTCTGGTGTGATGTACGTGCCTGATATTGATCAGAATTTGCTGAGTGTGGGACAGTTGGTAGAAAAGGGATTTAAAGTGATATTTGACGAAGGGAAGTGTTTGATCTTTGACTCAAATGGTCAGGAGTTGTTCAGAATAAAGATGCAACAGAAGAGTTTTTCTCTAAATCCTCTTGAGAAGGAGCAAGTGGCATTCAAGTGTCAGGCTAGTGATTCAGAAATATGGCACAAAAGGCTGGGGCATTTTCATTACAAAGGCTTACTATTCATGCAGAAGAATGAAATGGCAACTGGGTTACCAATCCTGGAGGAGCAGATCACAAGGTGCAAAGCTTGTTTTTTGGGCAAACAAACAAGACTTCCTTTCAAAGAATCCACCTGGAGAGCTACAAAGAAACTGCAACTAATTCATACAGATCTTTGTGGTCCTCACGTGACTCCTTCACTAAATGGTAGCAGGTATTTTCTTATCTTCATTGATGATTATACTAGAATGTGCTGGATTTATTTTATGAAGCAAAAGTCAGAAGTTGCTGAGATATTTCTGAAGTTTAAAAGATGGGTTGAGACTCAAAGTGACTGCAAAATTCAAGTCATCAGATCTGATAATGGAACAGAATACACTTCACAAAGGTTTAACACTTTCTGTGAGGAAGCTGGAATTGAGCATCAACTTACTGTTCCTTATTCTCCACAGCAAAATGGAGTTAGTGAAAGAAAGAATAGAACCATTATGGAGATGACTAGGTGTCTGCTGCATGAGAAGAATCTACCAAAAGAATTTTGGGCAGAAGCAGCAAACACAGCTGTCTTTTTGTTAAATAGACTGTCTACAAGGGTACTGGAAAAGAAGACACCTTTCGAAGCTTGGTTTGGTTTCAAGCCATTTCTAAAAAATTTGAAAGTGTTTGGTTGTCTGTGTTTTTCTCACATTCCACAGGTCAAGAGAGACAAGCTGGGAGAAAAAGCTGAACCTGGAATTTTCATTGGCTATAGTCTGGTGTCAAAAGCCTACAAGATCTATCAACCGCAAACAAAGAAGGTGATCAATAGCAGGGATGTTCAGTTCCTAGAAGATGAGCAGTGGGACTGGACAGATGAGCCACAAGCAAAGCATAAGGAGGTCTCACTGGATTATGATGAGCTAGTAGATGATGATCCAATTAGAGGTACCAGATCTCTGACTGATATATATCAGAGGTGTAGTGTGGCTGTTTTGGAACCTTCAAGTTATGAGGAAGCTAAAAGTGATCAGAGGTGGATGAATGCTATGAAGGAAGAGTTGGCTATGATAGAAAAAAATCAGACATGGGAGCTAATAGAAAGACCTGAGGACAGGAAAATGATTGGAGTAAAATGGGTTTTCAGGACCAAACTCAATCCCGATGGCTCAGTGAACAAGCATAAAGCCAGGTTAGTGGTGAAGGGATATGCACAGGTTTGGGGAGTTGATTTCTCAGAAACCTTTGCTCCGGTTGCAAGACTAGATACAATTAGAATGATTCTTGCCTTGGCAGCTCAACAAGGATGGAAAGTGTATCAGTTAGATGTGAAATCTGCTTTTTTAAATGGAGAGTTGCAAGAGGAGATTTATGTTGAGCAGCCAGAAGGCTTTGTCACACCAAATCAGAAGGAGAAGGTTTATTTGCTGAGAAAAGCTCTCTATGGTTTGAAGCAAGCTCCTAGAGCATGGTACAGCAAGATGGATGAGCACTTGCTGGGTTTGGGTTTCATAAAAAGTCTTAGTGAATCCACTTTATATGTTAAGAAGTTAGCATCTGACTTAGTGGTGGTGTCTCTTTACGTGGATGATATGCTGGTAACAGGGAGTAATAATTCTCAAATTACTGCATTCAAAAGGGAAATGATGAAAACGTTTGAAATGACTGATCTTGGTGAGATGTCATATTTTTTGGGGATGGAGGTTAGACACACTGAAAATGAAATTTTTATCTATCAAAAGAAGTACTTGAAGGAGATTCTGAAAAGATTCAACATGGAGGAGTGCAAGAGTGTAAGTACTCCAATGGGTCAAAAGGAAAAGTTTCAAAAGAAAGATGAATCGGAATCTGCAGATGAAAGAGTTTATAGGAGTTTAATTGGCTGCCTTATGTATCTCACTGCAACTAGGCCAGACATTATGTTTACCGTAAGTGTCTTGTCTAGGTTTCTTAATTGTCCAAGTGAACTGCATATGGTAGCTGCAAAAAGGGTGTTAAGGTACTTGAAAGGTACTCTTTCATATGGAATCAAATTCTGTAGAATTCAGAAGTTTAAGTTGCAAGGGTATTCTGACAGTGACTGGGCTGGATCAGTGGATAATATGAAAAGTACTTCGGGTTATTGTTTTACATTTGGGTCAGCTTGTTTTTCTTGGTGTTCAAAGAAGCAGGAAATAGTGGCCCAATCAACTGCAGAAGCTGAGTTCATTGCAGCTACTGCAGCTGTGAACCAAGCATTATGGTTGAAGAAGCTGATGGATGACCTGCATTTGGAGCAAAAAGAAGGCATAGAAGTATTTGTGGATAATCAAGCTGCTCTAGCTATTTCACAGAATCCAGTATTTCATGGAAGAACAAAGCATTTTAAGATCAAGTATTATTTTTTGAGAGAAGTGCAGAAGGCTGGAGAAGTGAAGCTAATGTACTGCAATTCAGAAAACCAAATTGCAGATATATTCACCAAGTCATTTCATGTTAGTCGATTTGAATTTCTCAGGGAGAAACTAGGAGTGTGCAGCACTTGATCCAGGAGGAGAATGTTGGTGTTTCAAGGCTGTTGTTGATGTCCTATTTTTTAGGAGTTAATTAGTTGTTTTTTTAAATCGTTTAGTTTTCTGTTTAGGAGTTTGTTTACTTCATTTTATTGTTATTGCTTTGTTAGTTTGTTGCTGATTTTGTGGACCAACAAAATCAGCTGGTTAGTGGCAACCACATGAACTCAGTTTTGTATTTAAATCAAGTTCATTAGTCAGAATAAAATAAGTTGTTGCACAATATCGTTTCTGATGTTTGATTTTCTCATAAAAGATCAACACCAATACCTACCAAAACAGGTTTTGACCAAGAAAACAATGTCCCTGATAAAGCCAAAGAGACACAATCTGCTGGGGTTCATGACATAAAGTTAAAAGATTCAAACACCCTTCATCCTAAATTAAGTTTTCTTCTAAAGACCATTAAAAAAAATATTTCAAAAGCATAGCAAAATCTAGCATGGGAAAAATAGAATATAACAATGCACTACGCCATGAGACTAAATTAATTATTTTATATCTCTCTAACACATCCCTCACACAAGAGCCCTTTGGGCTTGAAGCATGGATTGCACAAGCCCATTATTTTATATCTCTCTAACATATTCCCTCACACAAGAATCCTTTGGGCTTGAAGCATGGATATGACACAAGCCCATTATTTTATATTTTCTAACACATCCCCTCACACAAGAATCCTTTGAGCTTGAAGCATGGATATGACACAAGCCTATTATTAATTTGCCTTGTGTTGCACAAGCCCATTTTTTTGGTCTTGAATGTGGGGAGGTAAAGATCGAACTCGTGACGGTCAAAGCTATAGTATAATAAGTGTCACTCCAATCCAAAACCTTAAGGTTTGGATGAAGCTAAATTAATTATTTTATATCTATCAAGTTATTCTCATCATCATAATTCTCTCAACAAATAACCAAAGTGTGAAACTACCTGACACTTGATAAGCAGTGGCACCACCAACTTCTGCAGAACACACAGCTAGCGTCTCTCTGGTGGTAACTGAGTGACCACAAACCGATCTATCCCTGCATCAACATAAAAAAAACCATTATCAAACACCATGTCATGATCATTGAACTAACCCCAGTTGAAGGTTTTTTTTTTATGATCTATTGGAACAACGTAAATTCAAGCTTATCTTGTGCAAACAAATATTTAACATGAAAAATCATGTCTTGAGGAAATGGGGTAGGGACCTACGATTGTGGGGCACAGACATGGACATCAAAAAGAGCATCTTGAAGGAGCGCCTCAACGAGGAAAATGAGGCCAGAAGAGTCTATGCCTTCACCATTGGTGACCAGCACAACAGGCTTTGAAGAAGCTCTTATGGGTTCCTGGGCTCTGTTCTGCTGCTGCTCCAGCACACTGTCCTTTCTGCGGATCAATGCTTGTTTGAGATTTGACACCAATGCAGGGTTCATGAAGTTGTTCTTCACCGATGCGGCCATTGGATTTGGAAAGAGAAATGTAGTACAATCGTTAAGTGAGACACAGATACAGGCAGTTTTTATGATTGTACTGTGGGTGATTAATTCAAATTATATGTTGGGGGCAACTTGCATTTATAGTGGAGCATGTGTAATAAGTAATAGGATAATCTTTTACTCCTTTCACATTATACAAGTAATTTTCTTACAGACACATAAAAGTGGATCATCAATTCTTTTATTTTTTTTTATTTAAAAAATTGTGCCCCCACAATTAATTATCTCTATAATATGATCTAAGAATTTTCCTACAACATAGTACTTATTTTTTCATAAGTAATAACCTGAATTATTAATAAAATGTTGTCATAAGATTAAAGTATTATTTGATCACTGTGAAAATAGTGTTTAAATGTAAACTGGTGCAACTATTGTTACTCTACTTGTAATTTTAGGTCCCACATTTATCTACTTTACACATGTCTTGCTTTTATCAATTCCACCAACGCTTCTTCTTTCTCTGTTATATTTAACCACGATCAGATTATTAATTTGCACCTGTTTTGCATTACTTGTCAATTGTAATTGGCAAAAATATTTATCTTTTTCACTGACATAATTTATATCTTTTTATTTACACGAAGAGGTGAGATCCACATCTTTATTTATTTTTTTGTCAACTCTCTTATTCTTTATCTATCTCTTTCTCTCTTAAAATGATATAATTTTATATCCTTTAAAATGACACACATTTCTTCCATCATTGTTATCATAGGTTGAACCAAGGAAAAGATAGAGAGCCAAAAGGGAGTATGGTTATTATTATTTTTTATTAATTTACATTAGTTGATAAATTATCCCAGTGATCAATCATCTATGCACTGTGGCACCAAAATAAAACCCTACTTTTCTTTTAATGCCATTTTAAATGTCATTGCCCTACAATATCAACAAATCTTGACATTCTCGGTTGAATTAGGAAATGGATTCTCTCATGTGTAATTTAACATGATTATATTATGTGGAAGGATCTTAAACATTAATAATTAAATCAACGGTGATGATTGAGAAACTTCCTACTTTATATTTTCTCTCTCTCCTCCATTATCACCCTTAATTCACTCATATATGATTATAATTATCTCACATGACATTATCATATTAATTAACACATGAAAGAATCTACTTCCGTTTGATTAAGAGTGTCGGTAATTTGAATCTATGCTTCTTTTGAAAAATAATAATAATAATAATGACACGAGCTCACAACGCTACATGATTATGTTTTCCGTGGATGCATACCATCATATGCACCCATCCATTAGTTATCTTGACATGACTTTTCTCATTGGGCAAAGTGTATTTTATGGTACGTTTGGTAGATGGTTATTTTTAGGATTTTCGAGAAATTGAGGTTGTAATCTTATTTATCTATATTTGCATGATATTTTAAAAAAAAATTGGGAATTTGATTTTTCTGAAATTTTATTTTATGTGTAAAATTTTCTGAAAAGATCATCCAAAAATATCACCTAGCGGGTGATATTTTAGGATTCTCATGATAAGAGAAAATTTAATACAATTAAACATAATATCAAGAAAATGCACCCAACATTCTCGAGATATTTTGGCCTACAAAATAACTTTTGGTGATATTTCCAAAAAAACTCATTTTCTCACTATATTTTAAAAAATCGTGATTCCTGAAATTTTTTTTTTCTATGTCAAAAACCTCGTAAGTGTTCAGTAGATATGAGTTGGAGCAACTACGAGATCTCAGGATCAATTATTTGGTTTTTTATTGTAATATAAGTTCATGTGAAGTTATTCTCACACGCAAACATATAATGTGGGTAAAAAAAAAAAATTAAGGTAAATGTCGGCGTCAATTAGGTTAAACCATTGATAGATTCTTCAAAGCCCAAATTCTTCAGTTGGTGGGGAATGAAAGTGTGTAAACAATTTGTTAGTGTGCATTTAAATTAATTTATTTTATATTTAGAAATATTAATTACAAAAAAATTATTAATATATGTTTTCAGACGTGTTATCTTTTAAAAATAATTATGATCAAAGGGTAGAATATTGTAACAACCAACTAAGATTACTATCAATATTATTACCAATCAATTTCATGTTGGATCAATTATGTTAATCCAACGATTATATTTATTTCTATCTTTGTATGGTTATGATTTCCCATTTTTAATGCTTCACATTAAATATATGAAATCATAACCATACAAAGATGGAAATAAATATAACCGTTGGATCAACATAATCATTCTAATCATTCTAATTGTGAAAGTGATTGATAGTAACTAGGGTTGGCAAAATGGGCCAACCCGGCTCGACTTGACTCAACCCGCATGCAACCCCAAAAAAACGAGCCCGGTTAGAGTTTGTTCAAAAAAAAAAAAAAAAATGAGACAGAAAATCCAACCCGACCCGAGTCGAGTTAGGGTTGGCTCACGGGTTGGCTAAAAAATATGGCTCGTGGGTTGGCTTGAAAAAATAGCTCACGAGTTGACTCGAAAATTGGCTCGCGAGTTGGCTAAAAATTGCTCGCGGGTTGCTCATTTTCAGCCTATTTAAATGAACCAGTAGTATTAATGCAACAGCTATGTGGCTTCCATCAGCTCAAACAAAATGAGAAATAAAAGCAATTCTAGTTTTGAATTTTCTTCACAACAAATTTGCATCAACATCAAGAAACAATCAGAACCAATTGTTATCAAGTGGGTAAAATATTTGAACTAAACAGAGCCAGCACAGCTTAACAATATAAAAATGGCAGTGATGTGAAAAGATTAGGAACTTTTAAATTTAGAGATAGAAGAAAGATGATGACAACGTGTGTGGATTTTGTCCGTTTTTGTATATTATATTTTATATTTTTTATATAAAAAAACACAACCCGCGAGCTGACCCGCGAGTTGCCGGGATGGCTCATTTTTATCTGAGCTGGCTCGGGTCCGCAATTCATTTTTGCCAACTCAACCCGACTTATTTTTGACTGCGATGGTTTGTCTCGTTTTTACCAACCCTTAGTTGTTAGACTACCGTACCAATGATCAAATATGCATTAAACTTGGCTGGATTTCACTTCGCAAGAGAGCAATTATTCAAAACGTTGAATCGTGCAAGCAAATCATTGAAGTTCCACATTCAAATGAATTTGAATCTTGAGGGCAAAAGATTTTCAGCTAAAAATCGAAAAAGTTCAAAAATAATTTCCAACAAAGCATGACTTTATATATTTAAATTAAAAATAAATGAGTATCTATGCCCCTTCATTATTCTCTCTCTTGTATTTAACACTTTTCTTATAGCTCTTTTCCCTTTTCTAAAGGAGGTGAGCCGAAAGCCTTTTAAATAAAACACAACGTTTTGTTATAAAAAAAAAAAAAAAACACAACGTTTAACAAGCTGTAGTTTTTTTAGTTAGTATCTTAATAATATGTAGATTACAAAATATTTCAAATACAAAATTAATTATATGTACATTAGTACATGTATACTACATTTCCCTTCACAGACAAACATTACGAGCTATTGAGCAACACGTGTTTCATAAAATATATGCTACTCGTTATAAAGGAAAAATATAATATAAAATAATAAATATAAAAAAAAAATTGATGTGATGAACCTATTTAAATTGTTCATATAAAAAAAAAAAAAAAACCTCTTGTGTGGAGAGCTTATAATTATCATACCTCAATCTCATAAGTTTATTGGCGTCTTCGCCTGAGAAAGTGTATTAAAAGATAATATAATATAACATAATAAATATATCTCATTCAACGGTTTAAACGTTCATGCACTGAATCAAACACAAAAGTCTTGCATGATATATAAGATTATAAATACATAATTAGATTATTAATTTGTTCTATGCGTTAAAGACAACGTAAGCTTGGGTTCTCGTGAGTTCTTCATCAGACCCATATGGCTATAGGTCCATTGTGATAATAAAAAAGATTACCAGGCTGGAGTGACATTGCATTAGGCATATAAGTTACAATCGCATGACCAGAATCATATTAAGAAAGTTATCTACTGATCCAGCGGCAAAATCATAAACAGTGTAATGAGACACTGCTTCAGTAGGATACAAACTTAGACCATGTGTGTCATTTTAAAGGATATAAGGTTGTGTCATTTTAAGAGAGAGAAATAGATAGATAAAGGAGGAGAGAGAGTTGACGAAAAAAAATAAAGGTGTGAATCCCACCTCTTTGTGAAAATGAAAGGATGCAAGTTATGTCATTTAAAAGGATAAACACTTTTCCCTTATCATTATCCATAATTTAGGGATGAACTTGCCTGCTCCGGCAAACTAAATTCTATGAGAATGAATCCTCTCATATTACAATTTGACATGAGAGAGTCATGTAAAATTTGTGTCTATTTTTTTCAATAATAACATTTGGGATTTGATTTTCTCATGTTGCATGAGAATTCAATTCTCATGTTGTGACTCAACTAGTGGTGGGCCCCATATTTATTAAAAAAAGAAAGAAAAAAAATCGAAAGATCACTAACATGAGAGTTAAATTCTCATGCAACATGAGAAAATATTTTCCCATAATATTTAGACCTTGTAAAATTAAACTCTTCACATGAGATCATCCACTTCCAAATGAGACCATTTTTCCAGCGTCATACTTATCCCCCATAATTTACAACCGAAACTATCGACTACCAGTGCATTGCAGTCTCCTACTAGTTCACAAACCAAAACAATCTCACCCTATACTGACTTACTGAGTCAGTTGAGTATCAACATGCTTGAATGCAAGTTCTTATGAATCTAAACAATTGGAATAAATTCATTCAAACCAACATTGTATCAACAAGAATTTGCAATAACGATCAATTCATACAAGGTTACATGAGAATTCCTTATCAATAGTGTAAAGAACCTTGGGATACACCACCCCAAAAGCTAGCTTAAAGGGTGGGAGTGCCCAAGGCCTTATAAAGGCCACGTTAGTTGTTCATCCAACCAATGTGGGACTATATATCTCAACAAATAGCTCTGCCCAATGAATTATTTAGACACGTAAAACCAATATTGCATTACCAGAAGAATCAAAAGAATGCTCCAACATATGGTGGTTCTTATGGTTGATTTGGAGCCATTCTCAACAGATCAACTCACAATACGTGGAACAAGCACCATATTAGTAATGGCATTCATTCATCAACAAAGATTACAAATCTTGTTAGATGGGCAAAAATGTATATTATAAAAAGGGATGAAAGAAAAATAGCAATGAGGCTGACTACTATCTTAAAGGATTTAGACACAACCATGATCCACTATCCTACTGAAAACAAAAATAAATAAGACATGAATTGGAAGTCTGCTGTTCATTTAAATTTTAAGTCTTCAACAAACAACAAAAACATGAATAAGTGAATTCCTAGCATCCAAACCACAAAATCCCCAAATTATATAAATTCCATCATTGATTTGAATTAAATTGGCAGCACACTTAGTTGAGCTAGGTTTCCAAATTGAGGTAGCAATGGCTGATTACTGTTCCCCAACACATACCAGAAATGAAATGAGTGACTCAATTCAATATTAAACAATTAAGTGACAATTGGCATGTTGTTCCTGAACCAAAATTTGGGTAATTGCCACTATAGCAAAATAACAAAAAGAGAAATAAACACTTTCATTAAATAATAGTATAATACAGTTTCAAAAAATGCATTCACAGCAGGACAAACCGATTATATTCAAAATGCATCTGCAGAAACAATAAGTCAACTAGAGAGTACAGAAAATACTGCAAATGCATTTACTGAGCGATAGAGGAATAAATATAAATCCAAATGAGCTACTTTTGCTATCGTCCAAGCAACTTTCAAATGCATAAGTGCCAGAAAACAAAAAAACAGGTATTTCAACAGCAAGATAACCTATCAGTTCATTTCGATGGATTCAATTACATGTGATAGTTAAGAGCTTAGAAATTCAACAGGTCATACCCTTGCTTTGGATGATACACCCACTATGCCGCACAAGAACCTAACTTCTCTGAACACATGACGGTTATCCTCTTCTGAATGTAAGCCTATTTAAAAGATATATCTTGAATAAAACGTTCAAAGAAATGAGGGGAAAAAATGCTGCCTAAAATCAGCACTTTTAAGGGTTTTCAGGTGCAGGATTGTCACGTTCATCTTCATTGTTGTCGGCATTAGCTGGCTTCTCTTGATTCAGGATGCGTCCAGTTAAAGCGTCAACAGGGCGCATATCACGCGGTCCACCTTTGCGTCCCATTGCCACCATTGGTGGTGGGGGCAGTAACCCTGCTCGGAACAGAAGACGCTCTACAGGATCTGAAGGTTGAGCTCCAACAGAAAGCCAATACCTAAAGAAGGAAAAATCAAAATCAATACTCTCAGAAACATGACAACAGATTTCTGTCCCATTCACTTCATAAAATGGACAGGACCAAGGGAACCTTAGTTTGATTACATTACATGAATCAAACTTGTAACCTAAGACCTCTATGTCACTATGTCAACAACACCAGCATTTCAGAAACATGAACATATGGACTAATACATAATCAACCTACCAGAAACATATTCATTTCTTCCTTAGAGACAAACTGACACACGTAATTTAATTATAATCTTAGAATTATAAAACCGTACGAGGTACAACATGAAATGATCATCAATTTCCTGAAATTGGAATAGAAAGAGTTTACTTACTTCACTCTATCAAAGTTGAGACCCATTCTTTTCTCACCATCTTGACCTGTTCAGAAGCAAAAAAGAAACTAGTTTGTTGAGTTGAACCATACCTGTAATTTTCAATCCCTTTTGGGAATTCCAAAAAATTAAAATTAAAAGAAAATAAAATGCAGAAAAGTGAGAACCTGGTAAGGGATTGTAGTAACCAAGAACTTCGAGGTGCTTGCCATCTCTTGGGGATCTGCTATCAGCAGCCATCACTCGGTAGAATGGCTTGTTCTTGCAACCGAACCGAGATAACCGAATCCTAACCACCATTTTCGAATTCAACCGTCTTTTCCTTTTTCCCCAAACCCAATCGAAGAGGGAACAACACAGGCACAAAGCACTCTCTGGCTCGCGGTCACGATAGGGTTTTGGGTTTACTCGCCAAACGACGACACTTTGTTCTGCTTCTGTGTCGTTGGCTCATACCAGGCTCAAAACGACGGAGAAATAAAATAGCACTTTTGAATGGTTTTTGCTTTTTCCTTTTTTTTGTCCTCTAACATTATCACATAAATGAAAAATAAATAACAAGAGGCACCAAAGAAGAATTATTTTTCCATATTTTTTTAATTTTAGATTAATTTTAGCCAAAATAATAATAATTATTTAAGATTCAATATTTTATTGAATTATAATTTCCTTAAACACCTATTATCAGTTTTTTAATTAAATTCCCAAATTAAAAGATTAGATATTTCAAAAAATTTAATGTTTGTAAAATCTTGATTATTCCATTACTCCAGCCATGGACATTTTATTTCCTTTGAGAATAGCTTTTTGTGGTTTGCTCTTTTTTCTTTTCCTCATAAAACACACGAAGTTCAACTTACAACCGTTGGATGGACAAAAATCAACGGTTAAAATTTGGTAATAAGAAGTAATAAGAAAAATAGGTAGTAAGTATAACCTTTCTCTAACTTAAAATACAAAGTTATTCAATATCTTTGTTTACTCACTTTTTTTTTATAAACAGTTTACTCACTTTTAAAATTGATAAATACTTCTTTTAAATTTTAATTTAAATATTTGTTATTTAATTATGTATTTTATTATAAATTTAAACATTTTTCTTTAAAGCTAAATTTTTACATTGTACATAAATTAATTATACATATTTATTTTAAAATTTTGCATGCTTTTCTATTAAATATTTATTAAATTATACTTTTAAATTTGGCCTGACCTTAAAAATATTCTATAATATACAAGATATTTGCTAGTAATAATTTTTTTACAATTTTTCAACATAAAAAGAGAGCTATATCTAATAACTGTAAAAATTGCTGGCTAAAATAATTAAAAAAAGCACTTATTATTATTGGGTAATGGTGTTAGTTCAAAATATATTAACTTACCCGTGAACTTGGAACTTGGAAGTATATACATCAGTGCCGAAGTCACAATATATTTAGGTAGGGTGTGGGTCCCAGTTATATTTTAATAAATTTTATTTATCATATATAATTATATAAGTAATTATAATTGGATCCTACTTGAAATTGTAAGTTAGTCCTAACTAAAATTGTAACAATGGTAATCGCCGAAGAATTGGAACTGCTTTGCGTATATGACCATATAACAAATTGTTTTTTTCTTAATTTCTTTTTTCAATTAGGATTTTTTTTCTTATTTTCACTCACCACCCGGAACCCAGTCATTCTGTGACAAGGTACGATGTTTTGTTCCTTTCTCAAGATTTTAGAATACATATTCTTGGAATATACATTGGTAATTATATTGTCCGTTCGGAAAAAAAAAAATTGATTCATTTTTAAACGTTGTAAAAGAAAAATTCTTTATCTTTGTTGACCATAATTGTTTATTGGGTATTTTTAACATTAGTGAAATTCATGCCCCCTATTTTTTATTTACATCTTTTTTGGTTTGGTTGTATTTATTAATTTTTTTTTCTTTTGAAAATGGAGTGTTGTTTTACATTTACCTTTTAAAAAAAATTATTTTAACGTAGAGCTATAATTATTGGTAATTGAATTGAATTGTTTCTTGGTGTTATTTGTATTTGATTTCACAACAAGAATGAATTTTGACAATAAATCAGTGAAAACTTTTAAAGAGAAAAATCAATGAAGATATATATATGTGTGGCAAGATCATCTTACACCGGTGTAAGAATATATCTTAACCATTGATATCTAACGGTTAAGATTTATACTTATTAATTAATTTTTAATTCCCAATAAATCTCAATCGTTGGATGCACGGAAATCAATGGTTAAGATTTGGTGTAAGATTTATTATTCTTACACCGGAGTAAGTTTATCCTATCCATATATATATATATATGGAGTATGAAAATTCCTTGTACATAATCATTAACAACTTCTTTGTTTTTTTTTTGTATTTTTAAAATATCTAAACACTTATTAAATAATTTATGTGGATCTAATGATATTTAAATAATTTAAGACATTTGTCGTTGATTGTTCCATGTTTCATTTTAATTGTGAAGTTTGTTGTCCCTCTACGTTAATGTTCTTCACAAATCACGACTATAATACGACCTCTAAGACCTATCAAGTTGTAAACTAAATTTTATATAATTTGCACTTTCTTTACTAATTTGATTTTATATTATATTTTAAATTTTAAAAAAATATTTATTATTTGTTAAAATAACATCAATTCTATAACTTTAAAAATTTAAGTACATTTTTTTCTCATAAAATTGTATAATTACGAAAATATTTTAATAATTTGATATGTCAAATTTTTTAGATCCAGCTAAAATTAAATCTCGGCTCCGCCACTGAGTTTGACTAAACAAGTTTCATCATAAATAATTAAGATTAAAATATTAAAACACCAAACCTATGTATTCATGCACGCACTTTCTGGTTGACTAGGTACTAATAACATTTTTCTTTAAAAAGATCAAGGTTGATTGTCTACATATGTATATAGAGCACATTTGATTTGATCTGCATAAGGAGTATGATTCGCCTCATTCTAAGACAAAAATTACATAAAGTGTAAACACCCAGTTTTGTCCCAATTATTTAAAAATAACCAAAAAATACAAAAAAAAAGAAAAAGAAAAGAAAAATTTAAGTTATAAACACATATTTTTGTCCTTCGATAAGGAAAAAAGGAAAAGAGCAATCAAAAACATGGAAAAGGGAATGAGGGCCATTTCAGAAAAAATAACACCTTTGAGTATGACCTGTTACAGCTGCGATATATCTTTCATCGACCGTCCAATCGAGTTGAAATTATTTTAGCAAGATCTTGACTCATCCTCCTTCATATCGACCGATGGATTTCTTGATTGGATATCTATATCATTCCAAGAAAATTCAAATCCGCACCAGTTTTTCTTGACATTTCTGCAGCGAGGGTCATTTCTCTCAAATGAACCGTCCGATCATCCTCAAATTTGGTCAGCGTGTTCCTCACATTTGATACTTCAATCTGACCGGATGATTTTCGAGCTGAGCCTCCTAGCATCAGATATAAATTTCGAAAGATGGGCTGTTAGTTTTGTTAGAACAAATGCAATTTCGGGCAGCCATATTGCGAAGGTCATTTCTCCCAAACGAATCGTCCGATCATCCTCAAATTTGGTCAGCGTGTTCCTCGCATATGATACTTCAATATGACCGAACTGATTTTCAAACTAGCCCTCTAGTGTGAGATATGATTGTCGCAAAATGGCTGTCCACATTGAAAAAACCAATTTTTCTAAGAAGTCCCACATTGCCCACCTCTCATTCCTTCCTCCTCCCTTCCCTCTATATAAAGAACTCATCTCCCTTCCTTCCAAGACACCCCCTTTGGATAGAATCAAACAAAAAAACACAAAATGACTCTTCCAAGAGTTAAAAAGACACTTGGACTTTATATTAAAGCTTGTGCATAGTAATAATTTTTAAAGTAATATTTTTTAAAGGCACTTAGGCTTGGGATTAAAACTAACATAGTGTCAAAGCAAACTTTTTATTTTTGAGTAGAATTATAGGGTTTGTTAATTTGGCCGTAATGACTTGTTAACTTATATTTGGTCGTAACGGCTTGTTAACTTATTTATCTGTGAGGATTAATTTGGCCGTGACGGTTTGTTAACCACATAGTACATTTTTGGAGCATCAAGCTTGTTGAGTTGAGGCAGTTCTCCATAGTTTGGCTCAGTTTGGCTCTGCACACCAAGTTTTCTGCTTACCTTCTCCTTTGGTTAATAATTGTCTATTTTTGTATGCTTTTTCATGTTCTTTATTTGTTTGTTTATAATTTTTTTTGCTATGCTTTTTATTTATTGTCTATTTTTCGTATGCTTTTTTTTATGCTATTTATCTGTTTTATTATAAATTCTCTTATAATTGTTTATTACTTTTGTATGTTTTTAATCTCTTTATTCGTTTTATTGGAATTTTTCTTATGTAACTTAGAAACTTAATTAGGGATTAATTTGGCCGTGACAGCTTGTTAATCTCATAATTTTTTGGGTCATTTTGGTTGTGACAACTTGATGACCCAAGCTATCATAGCAAGGCATGTATGATAATGTAAGATTTTTTTGAAATGATACTCATAAGGATTCGATAACATGTATGATAAATAAAACACCACATATCAATTTTTATTCAGAGAGAAATTTGTGTACCTGATTGGGTCATCTTATCTACTGAGCGAAGAACCTTGATCTCATGGCTAGAGTCTTCCTCCTCTCTATGACCTATTCCGAAAGTGGCAGCCTCAGCGATGGGAGCATCACAGCTAATGAGGCTGGACCTAGCAAAATCCTAATCAACAGCGTGTCTGATGGGTCCACCATTACGGAAGCTCAATCAGACACTACTGTCTACACTGTGCTGCCAAACTAGGCCCAAAACCAAAAGATGCCAAAAGTCCAACTCAACATGATCACAATGGGCTTATTACAATAGATTAAATTGGAATATCCATTAACCCGATTATTTTAGAAAATATAAAATCAATTAATTATTATTGCCCACACATAAAATTTCTAACATTCTCCCACTTCGCTCAGTAGATAAGGTGACCCAATCAGGTACACAAATTCCTCTCTGAATAAAAAATGATATGTGGTGTTTTATTTATCATACATCTTATCGAATCCTTATGAGTATCATTTTGAAAAAATCTTACATTATCATACATGCCTTGCTCTGATAGCTTGGGTCATCAAGCTGTCACAGCCAAAATGAACCAAAAAATTATGAGATTAACAAGCCTTCACGGCCAAATTAATCCCTAATTAAGTTTCTAAGTTACATAAGAAAAATTCTAATAAAACGAATAAAGAGATTAAAAACATACAAAAGTAATAAACAAGTATAATTTTTTTTCTAATAAAACAGATAAAGAGCATAAAAAAATAGACAATAAATAAAAAGCATAAAAAAAGATAATTATAAACAAACCAAATAAAAAACATGAAAAAGCATACAAAAATAGACAATTATTAACTAAAGTAGAAGGTAAGCAGAAAACTTGGTGTGCAGAGCCAAACTGAGCCAAACTATGGAGAACTACCTCAACTCAGCAAGCTTGATGCTCCAAAAAAGTACTATGTGGTTAACAAACCGTCACGGCCAAATTAATCCTCACAGATAAATAAGTTAACAAGCCGTTACGGCCAAATATAAGTTAACAAGTCGTTACGGCCAAATTAACAAACCCTATAATTCTACTCGAAAATAAAAAGTTTACTTTGACACTAGGTTGGTTTTAATCTCAAGCCCAAGTGTCTTTAAAAAATGTTACTTTAAAAATTATTACTTTGACACAAGCTTTAATATAAAGCCCAAGTGTCTTTTTAACTCTAGGAAGAGTCATTTTGTGTTTTTTTATTTAGTTCTCTCCAAAGGGGGTGTCTTGGAAGGAATGGGGATGAGTTCTTTATATAGAAGGAAAGGAGGAGGAAGGAATGAGAGGTGGGCAATGTAGGACTTCTTAGAAAAATTGGTTTTTTCAATGTGGACAGCCATTTTGCGACAATGGTATCTCACACTAGAGGGCTAGTTTGAAAATCGATTCGGTCATATTGAAGTATCATATGCGAGGAACACGCTGACCAAATTTGAGGATGATTGGACTTTTCGTTTGGGAGAAATGACCTTCGCAACATGGCTGCCCGAAATTGCATTTGTTCTAACAAAACTAACAGCCCATCTGTCGAAATTTATATCTGATGCTAGGAGGCTGAATTCAAAAATCGGACAGTTTAGATTGAAGTATCACATGTGAGGAACACGCTGACTGAATTTGAGGATGATCACACCGTTCATTTGGGAGAAAAGACCATCACAAAATCACTGCTTGATGCAGAAATGTCAAGAAGAAGTGGTGCGGATTTGAATTTTCTTGGAATGATATAGATATCCAATCAAGAAATTAATAGGTTGATATGAAGGAGCATGAGTCAAGATCTTTCTAAAAAAATTTCAGCTTGATCGGACGGTGGATGAAAGATATATCGCAGCTGTAACAGGTCCTGCTCAAAGCTGTTATTTTTTCTGAAATGACTCTCATTCCCTTTTCCATCTTTTTGATTGCTCTTTTCCTTTTTTCCTTATTGAAGGACAAAAATATTTGTTCATAAGCTCATTCTAAGACAAAAATACATAAAGTGTGAACACCCAATTTTGTCCCAATTATTTAAAAATAACCAAAAAATACAAAAAAAGAAAAAGAAAAGAAAAATTGAAGTTATGAACACATATTTTTGTCCTTCGATTAGGAAAAAAGGAAGAGAGCAATCAAAAAGATGGAAAAGGGAATGAGGGCCATTTCAGAAAAAATAACAGCTGAGTAGGACCTGTTACAGCTGCGATATATCTTTCATCCACCGTCCGATCGAGCTGAAATTTTTTTAGCAAGATCCTGACTCGTCCTCCTTCATATCGACCGATGGATTCCTTGATTGGATATCTATATCATTCCAAGAAAATTTAAATCCGCACCAGTTTTTCTTGACATTTCTGCAGCGAGCAGTGATTTTGTGAGGGTCATTTCTCCCAAATGAACCGTCCAATCATCCTCAAATTTGGTCAGCGTGTTCCTCACATATGATACTTCAATCTGACCGGACGATGTTTGAACTGAGCCTCCTAGCATCAGATATAAATTTCGAAAGATGGGCTGATAGTTTTGTTAGAACAAATGCAATTTCGGGCAGCCATATTGCGAAGGTCATTTCTCCCAAACGAATCGTCCGATCATCCTCAAATTTGGCCAGCGTGTTTCTCGCATATGATACTTCAATATGACCGAACTGATTTTCAAACTAGCCCTCTAGTGTGAGATATGATTGTCGCAAAATGGCTGTCCACATTGAAAAAACCAATTTTTCTAAGAAGTTCCACATTGCCCACCTCTCATTCCTTCCTCCTCCCTTCCCTCTATATAAAGAACTCATCTCCCTTCCTTCCAAGACACCCCCATTGGATAGAACCAAATAAAAAAACACAAAATGACTCTTCCAAGAGTTAAAAAGACACTTGGGCTTTATATTAAAGCTTGTGTCAAAGTAATAATTTTTAAAGTAACATTTTTTAAAGACACTTGGGCTTGGGATTAAAACCAACCTAGTGTCAAAGTAAACTTTTTATTTTTGAGTAGAATTATAGGGTTTGTTAATTTGGCCGTAACGACTTGTTAACTTATATTTGGCCGTAACGGCTTGTTAACTTATTTATCTGTGAGGATTAATTTGGCCGTGACAGCTTGTTAACCACATAGTACATTTTTGGAGCATCAAGCTTGTTGAGTTGAGGCAGTTCTCCATAGTTTGGCTCGGTTTGGCTCTGCACACCAAGTTTTTTGCTTACCTTCTCCTTTAGTTAATAATTGTCTATTTTTGTATGCTTTTTCATGCTCTTTATTTGGTTTGTTTATAATTATCTTTTTTTTATGCTTTTTATTTATTGTCTATTTTTTGTATGCTTTTTTTTATGCTCTTTATCTGTTTTATTATAAGTTTTCTTATAATTGTTTATTACTTTTGTATGTTTTTAATCTCTTTATTCGTTTTATTGGAATTTTTCTTATGTAACTTAGAAACTTAATTAGGGATTAATCTGGTCGTGACGACTTGTTAATCTCATAATTTTTTTGGGTCATTTTGGCTGTGACAGCTTGATGACCCAAGCTATCAGAGCAAGGCATGTATGATAATGTAAGATTTTTTCGAAATGATACTCATAAGGATTCGACAACATGTATGATAAATAAAACACCACATATCAATTTTTATTCAGAGAGGAATTTGTGTACCTGATTGGGTCATCTTATCTACTGAGCGAAGAACCTTGATCTCATGGCTAGAGTCTTCCTCTCTGTGACCTATTCCGAAGTGGCAGCCTTAGAGATGGGAGCATCACGGCTAATGAGGCTTAACCCCAATATAAATAGGCAAGAGATGGGACCTAGCAAAATCCTAATCAACAGCGTGTCTGATGGG